>JAGKTI010023893.1:0-14606 GCA_018397915.1 Birgus latro
TGTGTGTGTGTGTGTGTGTGTGTGTGTGTGTGTATGTGTGTGTGTATTTACCTAATTTACAGGTGATATACAGGAAATGAGCTACGCTCGTGGGGTCCCGTCTCTTTTTCTCAATAAGTCAAATTTAGCTTTAAACTCATTTAAGTCTTTAGACTGGACGATCTCTTTGTCCAGTCTATTCCACAGGTCTATGCATCTATACGGAAAACTATATTTCTTGATGTCCTTCAAGCAGCGCGGCTTCTTCAGTTTCAGTCCATGTCCTCTTGTTGCTCTCTTATCCCATACAAACAGATCTTCTCTGTCAATTTTATCTACTCCCATCCTGGTCCTGAACACTGCAATCATGTCACCCCTCTCTCTCCTATCCTCTAAGGATGGCAAATCCAGCCTTTCTAGCCTCTCACTGTATGACACATCTGCCAGACTGGGGACCATCTTAGTTGCTGTTCTTTGTATTCTCTCAAACTTGTTTACATCTTTCTTTTTGTGTGGGGACCACACTACCGTTGCATATTCTAACCTGGGGCAGATCATGGCCACTATCAATTTTTTCATCATCTCTTCATTCATGTAATGAAATGCCACTCTTATGTTGGTCAAGAGTTTATATGTCTCTCTAACTATCTTGTTAATGTGTTTTTCAGGTGACAAACTATCCTGGACCAGCACTCCTAAATCTTTCTCCTCTCTCGCTTTTGTGATTAGTTCATTACCCATCACATAATTCAGTGATGGTCTCTTGGTGCTTTTACTCATTTCCAATATTTTACATTTTTTTGCATTGAATTTCATTTCCAACATCTGGCTCCAGTCATGTATCCTATCCAGATCCTCCTGCAGCATTTTACAGTCCCCTTCAACCTCTACTTTCCTCAAGATGTTTGCATCATCAGCAAACAGACTTGCATAACTGTTCACTCCATCTACCATATCATTTACGTAAATCAGGAACATTACTGACGCCGACACCGAGCCCTGTGGGGCACCACTTGTTACATCTCTTCATCCAGATATCCTGTCCTTTATTATTGTCCTCATTTGTCTGTCTCTCAAAAAGTCTCTCATCCATTCCAGGACGTTACCCTTCAGTCCTCCTATATGCTCTAATTTCCACATTAGTCTCCTATGGGGTACCTTGTCAAAGGCCTTCTCCAAATCTAAATACACACAATCCACCCAACCATCTCTCTCCTGTAGCACATCAATTGCTGTTGAGTAAAAGCTCAACAAGTTGGAAACACATGACCTTGCACTTCTGAATCCAAATTGACTTTCAGTCAAAATATTCATCTCTTCCAGATATTTTATCCACCTATCTTTCAGAATCTTCTCGCACAATTTTGCAACCATGCTGGTTAAGGACACTGGTCTATAGTTCAGGGGTTCTTCCTTGTTTCCTCCCTTGTAAATTGGTGCCACATTTGCTCTCTTCCATTCCCGAGGCACTTTCCCTTGTTCCAGCGCACACACAATTAAACTGTGAATCTTATCTGCTGATTGTTCTCTGCATTCCTTCAGTACCCAATTTGAAATTCCATCTGGTCCTGGGGCTTTCCTTACATCTTGAGTTTCCAGTAATTTGTACATTTCCTGCACTTCCACTTTTATATCTTTTATCACTACATTCCTAGTCATTCCCTCCCCCTCCACAAACTCCCCTTCATTAGTAAAAACTGATTGGAAACGTTTGTTCGTAATTTCAGCTTGCACTGCCGCATCATTATAGACCTCTCCTTCTACTTTCTGTTTGGTGATTCCTTCCTTTTGTTTCAATTTGCCATTAACAAATCTATAAAATAATTTGGGTTCATCCTTACATTTGTCAATTATACCTTTTTCAAAGTTCCTTTCTTCCCCTCTACGAATTCTTGTATATTCATTTCTAATTCTTTAATATTCTTCTTTTGTTCTGTTATTACCTCTCTTTCTCCATTTGTTCCACACCATGTCCCTCTCTTTCTTCGCAATCATACATCTCGTATTAAACCACTACTTTTTCCTGTTTTCTTTCCCACTTACTCTTGGAACATATTTTTCCACTCCTGAAATAAAGAGGTCCAGAAAGATATCCCACTTCCTCTGAATTCTTCTTGTTTCTCTGAATTTTGTCCAATCTGCATTTTCAAACAATTTTCTCAATTCTGTAAAGTTTGTTTTCCCAAAGTTGTATCTTCCCTGCCTATAAAGCTCGTCTCTTGGCACCAAGATCCTTATTATCTTCTGGAACTCAGTGACCACGTCATCACTTTTTCCTATAGGACACAGATGTTTCAAGGATTCAATTACGCCAGATTCTTTGGTCAGCAGTAAATCTAATCTTGCTGGTGTGTCATCACCTCGGAATCGTGTCTCTTCTTTGACCCACTGTGTCATTACATTATTCATCACCATGTTTAACAATATAGTGCCCCACGAATCTTCATCACCTCCTGAGTCCCATTCCTCCCAGTTCACCTCTTTACAATTAAAATCACCCATTAAAATTATATTGTTGCTTTTCTCAATCACATTCTATAGATAACTAACCATGTCTGACAACATCTCTTGGTATTCATCATCAATCCATGCTCTTGTCTTAGGTGGAACATATACTACTGCTATGTCTCGCTTACAATTCTCTCCAGTTTCTAATTTCATGTTTATCACTTCGGCCCTACCCTCTCCCATTTCCACAGAATCTACACTTAAGTTGTTCCTCATTGCTATCATCACTCCTCCTCCCATTTTATCTTTTTTTTCTCTTCTACACACTTTGTATTTACCATCTCCCATATGGATATCACTATTCTCCCTTAACTTGGTCTCTACAAAGCACATAACATCAGGTTCATGTACCCTCAAGAAATCGTTGATTTCTAACATTGCCGATATTAATCTATCAACATTAGTGTACACCACTTTCAAACTTTTTTCATTATTACTTATACCCTCTTCTCTCCTCCTCTCCGTTGGTACCACTTCCTCAATTTCTGGTTCATAATTCTCCAATAAAACACTGTCTTCTCCTCCTCCATTCTCTGTTCGTTTTTTGCTTTAGCTTCCTTTACTAACTCCTTTATTTTAGCTCTTTCTTCCTCATTTGCATCTCTCCTTAGCCAAACATTTTCGAACCCCTCTTTGTCTGCTAATTTCCATGTCCTAATCATGATTTCAATTACTATTGCCTGGGACTTAGACTTCACCTTCAATGGCCTCGCCCCTCCTTCCTCGTACTTACCTAATCTAAACACTTCTTCAATCTCTTCTTGGGTTTTGTTGTTACCCTCCATGACTACTGATATTATTTCTTTAACTTTACTCAATTCTTCTCTTTCGCTTTCAGATCTTATTGTGATACGCTTTTCTTTTACCCGTAAAATTATTACACATTTTTTCTTATTTGCTACATTCGTGACTAAAGATTCTCTACTTTTCAGCACCCTAACAACTTCCTTCTCCACCTTTTCCTTGCTTTGTTGTTCTATAATCTCTTTCAAATTTACATTCCCTTCCTCCTGAATTTTCTTCCACCCCTTTTGTTGCTCCTTGATTTCCTTAATATGTTCATCTTGCCTCCTTGATTTTGAATCATACTCACCTAATTTACTTTTCATTCTGTCTCTTTCTTCTTCCAACCTCTTGTTTTCCCTCTTGAGCTGTTTTGTTTCATTTGTGGCAGATTCATTACTCATTTTTAATTCTGTGATTCTCTTTCTTGTTCTGCACTGTGTGTGCAAACTTTTTCCAGCTTGTTCTGTAAGATTTTGATCTCTCTCTCCTGGTCTAGGGTCCACTCCTGCAGCTCTCTAATTACTACCCATACCTTTTTAAATTCCTGGACATTCCTCTCCACCGCTTTTTCTACTCCTGCTACTCTTGTCTGATTCAGTTTGGTACTTCCATTTCCCGCATCTTCATCGGAGAAGCCCACAAATTCCCTTTCACCAGCTGTAAACAAACTGCCGTCGCTTTCCGCCATGATACAACCATATGGAATCTATTGTACTGTATCGTTTCCTCTTTATCCCGAAACCTGCATTTTTTTTAAACTAATGTCCAACGGGACCACCACTCACGCACTCATTCACATAATCACAATAGGCTGGTTTCCCTTTCGCCGCTGATTCAGCAATTATTTCCCTGCGATCCAGGAAGACATCTGTCTCCGTCGGTGACCTGTGTGTGTGTGTGTGTGTGTGTGTGTGTGTGTGTGTGTGTGTGTGTGTGTGTGTGTGTGTGTGTGTGTGTGTGTGTGTGTGTGTGTGTGTGTGTGTGTGTGTGTGTGTGTGTGCGCATTTGTAGACTCACCCTTGATGGGCATGAGGTATGAATCATTTAGGTTGTTGTGGTGGTCCCAGGGCTTGCGAAGCAGGTCTGAGTCATTTTTGGATGGGGGTGGTAGTGGGGAGAGGTTTGGAGGGGTGACCATCTGTTTGTTAAGACTGTGGAGGAACTCATGGGACAGAGTATCCAGCTCCAAGCTATCGTGGCCAGCAGCAGAGAGGTCGGCCAGTTGCTTGAGGGTGTTGAACAAGACAGAGTCGGTGCCACTGGGGGTGTAGGAGGCTGGCCTGGGGGGCAGCGGTGGGCCCTGCTGTGTCCCACAAACACAAGGGAACCAAACTCAAACACATGCCAAAAAAATGAAAAGCACATATCCATATACAGTACAGAAAGTCCTTGTTAAATGTTCCTTTATTTATTTATTTATTTATTTTTTGCATGTTGGCTACTAACCTCTATACTATAATGATATCTTTTTCCAGCTTACACTTGCATTGTCCAGATGATTTAAATCAACTGCAGAGAGAATTCATTAACTGAAGCAGCTAGATGTAGCACTCATTAACCTTGTCACCAAAACATGTCTCTTCTAAGCTGAATAAAATCACTGGTTAATACCACAAGTAAACAGAAAATTATGTCAATAAACTGAATGCTTTAAGTCCACAGCAATTTAGACAAATAACCTAATAAAATTCCACAGTGACTAATAAAGCTGATTTGCCAGTTCTCCCAAAGTACAGTATCAGTTGTGTGTAAAACTAGTGATATTATGGAATATATAACCAACACATAACAAGGACTTTCTCTTATTGCACAATGACCCCTTGAATCCAGATGATGTAATTTTTAGTTTGTGCTTGCCCCTGCCAGACAATTTTATACAACAAATGGAAGCCTCTAATAGTGAAAGGGTTCATTAATGGTATTTCTAACCCCTCTAGTTCAAAATGTCACTTCAGTGCAGAATAAAATAATCTGGAGATAGCAAAAATAAAATGACTTTTTGTGTTGTTATTCTTGCTATTAGGTGGTAGGTGGGGGTGCTCACGATCCACTCACTCGATGTAGTGCTGCTCTCAGTGTCTGCTCTTTCCTCACCTACATCCCTCTTTCCTTCCATCCTCTTCGGTCCTTCTTTCCTTCATTCTTTCCTCGTCCTTCTGCCTATGGATGACTTTACACTCCTTCTTCCTTCTGCCGGTGGGTAACTCTACACTGAGTGACAAGCCAAATGGTTTCCTGTACATCAGGAAAACATTTACTAAGCTGGGTGGTAACCATATAACCAATTTCTGACACCTGGTGGTTTATTGGGTAATTACGGCTCTCCAATCGGATTGAGCCAGTGAAGCTTTATATCCAAGGGATGGTTGGGGGTTATTGCTCATGTAATGCCACTCAGGGATGAGTGAGGCTGGTCACTCTCATCTTAAATGTCAAGACCAACTTGCCTAGCCCCAGGCTCCTATGCTTCTCATGGAGCAACGTAGTTTTGGGTGATGATGATGATTCTTGCTATTACCTGATGGCCAATTTACTGGGCAAATTTAGGTGTCTGGAGTTTGCTACTCCTCACCCAGCCCTAGGGTGGGGCAAAAAAAAAAAAAAAAAAAAAAAAAAAAAAAAAAAAAAAAAAAAAAAAGAGGAGGAGGCGGAGGAGCTGATGATTTTATTCAGCTTAACAAAGGCTTTTCAAACTGAAGGCAATAGAAATATAACATTCATTAATCTTTTTTAGTGGCAGGTGGGGGCACCCATCATCCACTCACCCAACACAATGCTGTCTTCGGGTGACTACACTGAGTGACAAGTCAAATGGTTTCCATCTAATGTATGATGTTGGGTGGTACTAATAACCATACATTCAAATGACACCTGATGGTCTAGAGGGTTAGAGTATGCCAAATGAAAAGGGCCCATAAGTATTTACGTCTGTGGGAAGAGTGGTGTTTATTGCTCACATAATGCCACTCAGGGGAAAGGAAGGATGGTCACTCTTGACTTAAATGTCAGGACTGAGTAGCCAAGCCCTTAGGCCCTATGTTCTTAATGGGGGAAAAGGAGGATTAGATGACAGATTAATCCCTTCAACACATAAGGGCTTTCCGAAGTTGAACATCGTCATCTGGTAGAACAAGAAGAAACTATTCATTCAGATTCAAGGGATTAAATAAAATTATAACACAATGTTCATAACTAAATAAAAAGGCTATCAACATATATACACTGCCTACATCTATATGAAGAATGAAGAATGAGTAATACAGTACAGTACATCACAACTAGCCACATCAATCTTGCTACCTCTACACAATTTTATTCAACTTTTGTTGTGAAAGGATTAATGAATTTCTATACCTGTTCTCCAACTACAATAGTCTTTCCAAGGCTAAATAAAATAATATGGTAGTAGCAATTAAGAGCATATTCAACAGTATATCATTGTAATGAAGGGGTTAACATTACCTGATCAGCTTCCACATTGCAAATTTTTGAATTCCTCTTGTGTACATCACTGGCTTTGAGATCATTCTTAACGTGGTAATCAGTGAGGTTGATGGCGTTGTTCTGGTGGTGGCGTTTGGTCCTGCAGCGGTGCCTCTGCCAAGCAGCCACCAACACTGCAGCAACCACAAAGCCAAAGAACACTGCCAAAACACATAAAAGTTCTTCTAGGGTCAGGTTGAGTGATGTGGAAGGCTGGTGTGGCTTGTGCAAGGCCTCTGTGCAATACTCACCAGTAACATTAGAGGGACATATACACTTAAAGCCACCATAGAAGTTAAGGCAAGTTCCATCATTCTGACAAGGATTTCGGGTACACTCATCGATATCCAATTGACATATGGCACCAGTAAAGTGCTGACATTTGCACATGGGGCCATCAGCTCCCTCCTCACACCGACCTCCATTCTCACATGGGTTGGGATTACAAAAAACGCCATATTCACAACGTTTTCCACTTAGTTTTGAAGGACACTGACATTTATAGGAGTGGCCAACAACAATACAATTACCTCCATTAAGGCAAGGTGAGGACGAACAAGGTGCTGTATCTATCTGACACTGTGTGCCAGTGAATCTTGAAGGGCAAGTGCACTTGAAAGAGCTTCCATTATCACGAGAAGCACATGTACCTCCATTGAGGCAAGGGTAGGAGCCACACACACCAGCTGCAGGCAAAAGGCTAGGGCACCGAAGTTCAACATTAGCCAAACGTTTAAGCACAGTGCTGCCACTTGAAGAACTAGTCATGGCCACTGGCAGCTCCACTCCACCAATGGTGACCTGATCAAGGCAGCCAATGAAACCAAGGTTAGCATGTGACAATGATGAGACTCCTGAGCTCTGATCTGAGTTCATTCTGGCTCCCAAGTATATAGAATCTGAATCCATATTGAGAACATCATTGGCTCCTGGAGCAGCACCAGAACTCACTTCACCATTCACACTAAGTGTTGAAACTGTTCCTTCACGTGTTAAATTGACAAAATGCCACTGGTCATTATTAACTTTGACAGTGGAGACCCTGACCAGCCCCTCACCACTACCACAGTCCCACCGGTACTGCACATGGCCACTAACAACTTCTAAAATACTGTAGTCTACATCTCCACCCACGTAAACTATGATGCCAACTGGATTCTTTGTTCGTAAAAATGCACTGAGGACAAGGGAGCTGCTTTCAACTTGCTGTGCTATACTATACTGAGCATAACTCTTGCCGGTAAAGGAGAGCGGTCTGAGAGGGTAGTGGCATGAAGGATGGCGGCATCTAGTCAAGTCAACCTGGCATGAAGGCCCGGAATGGCCTTTAGGGCACTGGCAGGTATATCCTCGGCTGCTGGTATCACTGGGATGACATTCTTCATATTCAGCACATGGGCGGTGTCCACATTCATTCACCAGTGTATCACATTCACGGCCACCATACCCCTGATCACACAAACACCCTGTCTTTTGGGTGAATAAGGGAGCAACCAAACTGGACAGCCGTGTGTTAAAGGGAACAGCAACATCATCTTTAATGTCAATAACATCTACACAGGCACCATGGCCAGAACATTCATTGTCAACTGCACACAGTGAATCCATGACAGCCAAGAGTGGCAAACCGATGTGCTCTTTTATTGCTTCTTGTTTGGAGATCATCATGTGAAGCAAATCCTGTCTGATGATGAATGAACCATTGGGCTTTTTGACAACAAACAATAAATCAAGACTCCTCTGGATATCCCTCTTAGATCGCTTTAGGTTGTAGTCTATATTTTCCATAGAGTCTGAATGCAGAAGTGATGGCTGAAGACTTACAAAGGTAAATGCTGTGCTCTCAACATGAAGTTCAGTAGCAACTGCTTGGATGAATATTTTTCTGTATCTGGTGAGAAAATCATCTGAGGAGAGTGGTCCAATCCGAACAATGACTGAGTTTTCAACCATTTCATGGGTGATCACAGAAACATGGATGGTTACCTGCACAGCACGGTGGAACCTGCCATCAGACACGCTCACATTAACACTGTAATTTCCAGAATCAAGTGGCATAAGTGCAACAAGAGTTCCATCTTGGCTGTCAACATCAAAGTACTTGATGGATGAAACCTGGTGTGGGTTTGGGGCAACAGAATACTGCAGTGTGTCATAGGGGTCTTGATCAAGTGCTGTCACCTTCCCTATGATGCCCCCAGAGAAGGCTTTGAGGTAACTGATAATTACAACGTTGAGAGGGAAGAGAGTGGGTGGATATCTTGACTCCTCCACAACCTTCACAGTCACGAAGGTGTCAGCGTGCATTGGAGGTGACCCGCTGTCCCACACTCTCACCTGCACTGCGTACTTCTCCTGGACCTGCAAATATAAAGAAATCATTATCAAGGCCTGCAGGCTGAAGCTGCCTGTCTCCTTCTGTTCATCCTCCTCCTTTTGAGAGATAGGGAGGGAGGTGGGGGACGTTTGCATGACACGGCTATGAAGCCACCTGGTTATATTAGCGCCACCATGCGAAGGTGTTCCTCTCCAGCAGCTTATCAAGGATAATGATATTTTCAAAAGACAGGAAATAGTGGGTTAAGCAGGTATGAAGGTAGACAAACTTACCCTATGATCAAGCTTATTGGTGGCCAGCTTAAATGATCCATCTTGGGCCAAGGTGAAGGTTGGAGTATCAGAGGTTGGGTTGATTAGTTCCCATGTGAAGGGGGCACCATTGGGATCAGCATCAGCATCAGTTGCCATCAACCTTAGCAGTGACGCCCCCACCAGTCGGTTCTCCTACAGCAGACAGACAGAAAGGTAGATAGGCAACAGATAAAAAGGTACATTGATACATAAAAAATAAAACATACTCATATGCATACAAATATACAGCAACATCAGCTGCCATCAGTCTTTGTAGCAATGGCCCCACAAGTTGGTTCTTCTATAGCAAAGAAGTAGAGTAAACAGTAAGAACTCAGTTCATAATAATTAAAAAAAAAGTAACAGTCAGACCTACAGTACATTATCACTTGCACCACAGAAGCTGCCATAAACCAGAACATTAAAGGACACATCATCAGCCTATGACTTTGGTGGTATTACATGTATACAACACTCCATCTACCTCTGAGAGAATCAAACTGATGTGTAGAACATTTGACTTGCTAAGTGCATTGATGTCCATGTGTTTAGTGCTGGCACTCACCTGTACTATGACAGAGTAGTTATCCTGAGTGAACACAGGAGGATTATCATTGACATCAGCCACTGTCACCTCCAGCTGAACCATGGCAGTGTTGCTGGGGGTCCCTAAGTCACGTGCAACCACCTGCAGATGGTAGTGTGATACCTGTGTGGTAGCCAAATGGTTAGAGAAGTGTTCTGTTGGCTATCTACCTACCTACTTACCTACCTACCTACCCACCTACCTATCTATCTATCTTTTGCCTGATGTCTTAATGCCAAAGGGAGTAGTCACACTCAAACTGTCTCCATGTCATCCTGTACTTCATCATCACACTGCCCTCCTTCTAAATATTTACCGATCTATCTACGGTATCTTTTGCCAGATGTTTTAATGTAATAACCGAACTGAAACATCAGCATATTAATCACTGGGTTTGTCCAGGATTAGATCTCAGGCCCTCACGCTTCAAACACAAGCATGTTACCACTGAGCCAAAGAGAGGATCCCCGCTTTGCCTCTAAGCAACATGGGCTTTTACTGACCCCATTATATCACTCTTTTCTCCCCTTGGTGATTAATTTGGTGAGTTTCAAACACATATGGTAGCGCAGCACTGGAGGCCACCATTTGGGATGCTGCAGACCACACCAAACAGCTCATCCTCGGGATGTAAGGACTTGGACAGCGTCAGCTAACCAACAACATCACTGCCCTCCAAGCCTTCCCTCACATCCCACTGCTGCCACCAATGTCATGGCCAGAAATGAAACATCAACAAATCAATCACTGGGTCTGACTGAGATTCGATCTCAGGCCCTCGAGCTTCAAACGCATGCACGTTACCACTGAGCAAAAGAGAGGATCCCCACTTTGCCTCTAAGCAATGCAGGCTTTTACAGACCCCATTACATTAATCCTGAGGGAGGTAGTCAAACTCAAACTGCCTCCATGTCATCCTGTCCTCCACTATCATGTCATCCTGTTCTCCACTATCAGGCCAACCTCTCTCCAACTCATAAAACTCTCATTCATATACCCACCTCTTCATCCCATCCCTCCACCTCAGTCCTCAATATCACAGGCTCTTTCAATTTCATGAATCCAGTGATGCTTGCTTTTATCTTAATATCTCCAAATGATTTAATTCAGTTTAGTCCGTCCATCATCCAATCCTACATTGCCCCATGAGGAGTGTAGGAGCCTGGGGCTAGGCAAGTTGGTCCAGACATTTAAGATGAGAGTTACCAGCCTCACTCATCCCTGAGTGGCAAAACGTGAGCAATAAACCTCAACCATCCCTTGGATATAAACCTTCATCGGTTCAATCCGATTGGAGCGCCGTAATTACCATGGATAGACTTTTTAAACAGAAGTGTTCAATACAGCTCTAACAAACCCCATCAATACAAGAGGCCTTTCCATTATCATTATCATCATCATCACCATGCCTCTTTCTTACACCCACAAGTGGCACGAGTAGGGGCCAATAAACAAGGCAAAGGAGAAAAATACAATAGTGGGAGAACCAATTAACAGCATGTCCAATAAAATGAGACTCACACTCATTCCCTCATCATTCAAGTGCCTGCTATTCCATCCTAAGTTAAATAAAATCATCTGGTACCAGCAAGAATATTAAAAAAGGGCAGCAGCTGGATTCAAGAGCTTAAAAAGTCAAATATTATACACAAATTACCAAGCTGAACTATGGAAAATAAACCACTAAGCAAGAGTGTCCGAGAATGTCCTAAGCCTATGAGAATAAATGAACATGTTAGCATCAGCATCATCACCATTTCTGACACCCTGCTCCCTCCTGAAAACTCTCAGCCAGTAAATGACCATGAATGAA
This sequence comes from Birgus latro, assembly GCA_018397915.1. Lineage (NCBI taxonomy): Eukaryota > Metazoa > Arthropoda > Malacostraca > Decapoda > Coenobitidae > Birgus > Birgus latro. The sequence continues at coordinate 11,787 of JAGKTI010023893.1, forward strand.
CAATCTTCATGCTACTTTATTCATACATACCTCTCACACTCTCTGAAACATTCCTCCCCCTCTTCCCTCTCTCTCATTAAAATACTGTTCTTCTCTATCCCTACATACCTCTCACTCTCTGAAATACTCCTTCTCTTCCCTCTATCTCACTAATATAATGATGCATTCTCTTCTTGAATACCAGACAAAGTCTACCTTCATCAACAAAACTATGTTAATATAAAAATGGCCATTGTCTCTCAACCTTACCTCCTCTCTGTTGAGTGTTGTGTTGAGGGTGACGATGCCAGACTGTTCATCAACAGAGAAGCACAGGTCATCGTTATCGGCCAGGATGCTGTAGTGCACTAAGCTGTTCACGCCAGAGTCTATATCACTCGCTGACACCTGGAAGTAAGGCCCCATGTCAGGTACTGTATATTTTAGGACAGGAGATTGCTTAACCTCTTCATTTCCGAATTCCACATACGTATACTCCTGCATACATAAAAAAAAGTTCGGCTGAGAAACCGAATTCACTCATGTATACGGGCGTATACACGAGATAGATAGGGACATGCAGGGGAGCTAAATACTCGGTTTGGGCTGAAATAATGATGCCACGTGTTGTGACTGAATGGCAACCAGCTATGACGTCATGCACCCCTGTCATGGCGTTGGCATGTGTCATGGACTTATGCCAATGAACTCAATTTGTTTGGGGGCACATTGTATAATATATACAGTTATCCCTCTAATATCCGGACGTCCAATAATCAGACATACTCACTAACCGGACATTCTGGGCTGCCCAACCCCCCAAATGAAAGAAAATAATAAAAAAAACGATTAATTTTCGATTTTTTGGGAACGCGTCAGTTTTAATTTCCCGCGCGCGCTGATCCCCTCTGTTTACACTTGCAACGCCACTATCGGTTGCCATTACCCACTCCCCTCCTCCCTTGTGAACAACTCCGAAAATGGCGGCCGAAGTGATTGCTTTTGTGGTGATACCCTACCTCCTACAGTGCTTGATACTGCTCTTCACCTTCTTCATCGTGTGTGTGTGATGATGGCCCCGCCTCCTGAGAAGAGGAAAAGAGTGGTTCTGACTTTGGAGAAGAAGAGGCAGATATTGGACAAGGTGGACGCCGACTGGTCAACAGGGCGCATCTTACGTGAGTTCAACCTCCCTCGCTCCACCTTGTTTGATATCAAGAAGTCCCGAGACAAACTACAGCAGTACACGGCTGATTTCGCATCGAAGACCAGACGAAACGTGCAGAGGAAGGTGATGTTTACTCCTAAGTATGCAGACATCGACCGCTCCACGTTGATTTCGTATCGACAACAACGTGCTGCTGGTGTGTTGGTACATGGAATGGAGCTGAAAGCTGCTGCTGAGAAGTTCACAAGGTTCCATGGATTGTCACTAGACCACACGAGAATTTACTGTTGTGTACAGTGCAGTGAAGTGATGCTATTCCAGTTATAAAAAAAAACCTTGGTGAAAGTGTTGGTGAGAAGTGCTGGTGCTTCTCAAGTGGAAAGGTGTGTCAGGTGCAACATCTTCCTGTCAGAGTCTGAGATGATAGAGTGGGTTATTACATCAGGACGGCCGCTTTTTGTTCGTAAGTACCCTAACTTCATGCCTAACGTGTTTTCATCATGCTGTACATGTGTTAAAAAATTAACGAAAATATTAATCATAATTTCCTGCTTGCTATTTAATTTTTCCATGCATGGTTCTTAAGCAAAACAGCTAGAAAAAAGGTTGAAGCAGTGAATTTCATGTCCGGTCCTAACCTAACCTATGGTTACCATAAAGATTTTCATGCCTAACGTGTTTTCATCATGCTGTACATGTGTTACAAAATTACCGAAAATGTTAATCATAATTTCCTGCTTGCAATTTAATTTATCCATGCATGGTTCTTAAGTAAAACAGCTAGAAAAAAGGTTGAAGCAGTTAATTTCATGTCCAGTCCTAACCTAACCTAACCTATGGTTACCATAAAGATTTTCATGCCTAACCTGTTTTCATGATGCTGTTAATGTGTTAAGAAGTTACCCTAAACGTTAATCATAATTTCCTGCTTGCAATTTAATTTATCCATGCATGGATCTTAAGTAAAACAGCTAGAAAAAAGGTTGAAGCAGTTAATTTCATGTCCGGTCCTAACCTAACCTAACCTATGGTTACCATAAAGATTTTCATGCCTAACCTGTTTTCATCATGCTGTACATGTGTTAAAAAATTACCCTAAATGTTAGTCATAATTTCCAGCTTGCTATTTAATTTTTCTATGCATGGTTCTTAAGTAAAACAGCTAGAAAAAAGGTTGAAGCAGTGAATTTCATGTCCGGTCCTAACCTAACCTAACCTAACATTGTGTTAATCATAATTTCCTGCTTTTAATTTAATTCTTTCATGCATGGTTATTAAGTGCACCAGCTATGAAAAAGGTTGAAGCAGTGAATTTCATGTCCGGTCATAACCTAACCTAACCTAACCAAACCTAACCTAACCATTTTTCTGGTAGCAATTAACATCATTTACTGTATTTGATGCTTTGTATCCAATAATTTAGTGCATAAAATGTGAGAAAAGATGATTTCCATGTCCGATACTTACTTATACTATGCTGGCAAGTTCTGAGCTCCTATGACTCACTCACCCCTAAATCATCATTTTTTGGTTAAAATTCAATAAATTCATGCTATGTATGCATTATTTATGTGAAAAGGGACCTAAATAAGTGCTATACATGTCCACTAGGGAGGTAGGAAGGTGGTTTTCTGATTTAGGTTAGGTTAGGTTAGGGTCATGAAAAACCAGTG
>JAGKTI010023894.1:0-14606 GCA_018397915.1 Birgus latro
TTCTTTTGCTAGGCAGTGCTATGGTTCTAACATTATATAATTTACATAGGATTCCTCCTGATGGCAATTTTAGGTAAATTTTTATAATTATATCCAAGGAATGGATAGGTGGCAACCATCATCCACTCACGTAATGTGCTGCCTACTTCTTCTTTCACCTTTATCATTCCTTTTTTTGTGTCTGTCCTCCTTTCTTCCTATTTCTTCCATCTTTCCTGTCACTTTTTATAACTCATCTTACCTTTTCAGGTGGTTTTACATAGAGTGACAAGCCTAATGGTTTCCTGTAAGCCAGGAAACAATTTTTAATGCTGGGTGGTAACCATATAACCAACCCACACCCGTTCCCTGTGTGTCAACAAGTGGGTTGGTGGAGGGCTAGTGCCCCTCCCTGTAAAGCAACAAACTCAGGTCAAATGGCCACCCCTTACGGGATTATGGCATCTGGCTGTAGACAGATAGGTAGATGGAATGGATACCAAAATTATTATATTCATTACTGAACTTAATTCTAAGAACATAAGAAACTGCAGTATGTCGGCTGGCCCATGCTAGGCAGCTTTTCAGAGAGAATGAATTAACTATTGGAAGAAGACAAGGCTAGACAATATAAAGGGTCTCACCTGTCCACCAAACCTTGCAACCAAAAAGGGCATTAAAAAGTGAAGGAACTCCATGCAGTCAAGGAAAAGCTGATGTGGAAATTTTGTAGGGAAGAATGAAAAGTAATGAAACATACATGTAGCAATTTATATTCTCTTAAAGCATCCTTCAAAAATGCCTTTTTTTTTCTTTTTTTCTTTTTTTGTAGGCTATATGGAAGTAAGGAGAGACTCTCCATCTCTTCTCACCCTGTTTGCGTCTACATTAAAATAAACTAACCTAACTTAACCTCATTTTAGTGTAGGTACAATAGTGGACAAAGCTAGGAACTCCCTCCCTTATTTACTGAGTACTAAAAAACACATTTTTGTTGGTGGAAGAAGTTCATTGAGCTGTTGCCTCTCTATGCATTGAGAGGGCTCTCCCTCCATGCTAAGGGATATTTGTATTTGGCATGTGTTAGGAGTATAATGCTGTATGGCAGTGAGACCTAGGCCACTAAGGAAGAGGATGTTCGTAGGCTCAGATATACAGAAATACAGTGATTAGGTGGATGTGTAGTTTGTCCTTGAATGTGAGGCCTGGGAGGACAAGGTTTATGGTAAAGGAGTTGAAAGGAAAGATGGGACTGGAGTGCTTTGGTGTTGTGATGAGAAGAGGTAGACTGAGATGGTTTGGAGATGTGGAGAAGAAGGGGGGATGAGTTGGGTGCAGAAAGTTAGAAATGTAAGTATGAACATCGGAGATAGGGTTGTGAGAGACTGATCGAAAAAGACCTGGGACGAGGCCATAAAGTGTGACCTCAGGTATAGGAAACTGAATAGGGAGGCTACCAGCGATCGAACAGCATGGAGAATCGCCATTAGGTGACCAAGGCCAGTGCATGCAAGCATGTTGGAGCCTTTATAAATGAAACAGTATGAAACAACAGATGTGTATAGAAGAGAAATTACCCTAAATTGCATAAATTAAATAGTTAACATATTACAATAATTTCAGTCTCCATGAATTGTGCATATTTCCAAAACCCAGTCTTGGTGCAGGGTCTACTGTATTTGGAATGTAATGCTGTACAGTAGTGAGGCTTGGGCAGTGAAGGAGGATGATATTCGAAGACTCAGGCATACAGAGATGAAACTTATTAGATGAATATATATGGTAGAGTATTCTTGAATGAGAGGCCTGGGGGGATTAGAATTGTGAATGAAGAATTGAGAGGAAGGATGGGACTTGAATGTATTGGCATTGTGGTGAGAAAGGGGTAGATTGAGATGGTTTGTGCATATGGAGATGATGGAGGATGACAGCTGGGTGTGGAGGGTGAGAGGAGTGAAAATTGAGGGTAGAGTTGCAGTAGGCAGACAAAAAAAAAAAAAAAAACCTGGTGTGAGGTCATACAGTGTGACCTCAGGGAAAAGGCAGTGAACAGAGAGGCCATAGAGATCAAGCAGCATAAGGGCCGCCATTAGGTAATCAAAGCAGCACGTGCAAGCATGCTATCCTAGTTACACCACTGACCTTGGATCCTTTATAAATGAAAACAAAAATGAGTTAAACTTCCATGATATCATGCTTAGTGTTAATTTAGTGTTATAGCTCACAATGCAAGATAAAAAGATAATTTTATGCGAAGTTAGAGTAAACGGAATGTAGTCAGCCTATACGGTAGTTTGTGCTTCGTTGTGTTTCAGATGAGTGGTGTGAGAGCTGGTGTGAAAATGGGCTAGTTCCATCGATGAAAACAGTGAGTATTAAGCAGGTAGTGAGAGAGCAGTTGACCAGCAGATGCCCAATATACAAGGCAGTCAGCAGGTGTGAAAAAAGCCCAGTTCTGTCAAGTGAAAACATAACCATAGCAAAAGTATACTCTATGTTGTGTTATATTGCAGGTGAGTGGTGGGAGGGTAGTCGTGAAAGGACCGGTTCCATCAGGTGAAAACTGGATATAACACCAGCAGCTTGTGGACTGCCGACCCTTGAGGTATAGTTACTGTTTTTTTTGTTTTTTTGGCCTTAACTTGGCCCAGATTTTCTTCCTTTTGGACTTACTGTATTTTGCTTTTTGTTTGTTTTTTTACCTTGGCTCAGATTTTCATCCTTTTGGAGTTTATGTCTTGTAACTTCATGGCTGAATGAGACGAGATTATATTACACTGCAGCCTTGTCATAGCACTTCTTCATGACTGTTGCTCTACGTCCTTTCCACAGCACTTCTTCATTACTGTGCTTTTGCTCTTCATCTGTTTCATAGCACTTGTTCATGACTATATACTGCTATACATCCTTTTCATAGCACTTTGTGACCATATGTTTGATTTACATTCTTTTCATAGCACTTCTTGACTACACTGTTTCTCTTTATCCTTTTCATAGTGCTTCATGACTATACGATTGCTTTACATCCTTTTCATAGCACTTCTTCATTACTGTAATCCATCCCAGCCAACTTATCCATAGGACTACACCCTCATAGCCACCATGTGAGATTTTTTTTCTACTTTCTTTCTCTCCAGTATGTCCGACTCTGGATATGGACTTAATAGCCCATTCACTAAAGCCCAGCAGTCATCCTACACACCAAACACCACCACATGTCAGTGCTTGGGCACTAACACCCACCATCCATATTGAAAACATGGGTTGGTGTCTTGATGTTAGCAGGGATGTTTTTACCACATGTCACCAATTTGACACTAATACCCACCACCCATATAAAATATAAGGTAGGGCTGTCACATACAGGACTGGTGTATTGGTATTTGCGGGGGTGTTTTTATCACATGTCAGCAGGTCTTATGGTAGATCAGTATAGTCTGTTTTAATGAAATTCAAATCCTTACACTGTCCCCTGTCCCAGCCAAGATTTGAACCCATAACCACTGGAGCAACAAACTTGGCCTCCTTGTATGGTCATGGTGAAGTATGGAAATAATTATAAACATACTGTACAGCACAAACCACCATTTTATCAAGAGGCAGAAAATTAGATTGACAAATTAGAAGCAGCAGTTAGAAGGTGTAAATTTGTGGATCAGATGGAGGCACAAACTGGCTGGTGTGGAAAAGCGTAGTACGTAGTAGTAGTAGTACTCGTATAGTACAGTAGTAGTAGCAATAATAGTAGTAGTAGTAGCTGCAACCAGAGGCTCATTTGAATGGGAACCCATTCGACTGCAGGCTGAAGATGCACTCCTCCTGCAGTCCATCATCCACCTTTTGGAGAATAGGGAGAGAGTTGAGACACATTTGTTAACCAGGCAGCTTCACCACTCAGTTGTATTAATATCATTCATATCATATTTTATCGTCTATAAAGGCTCCATCATGCTTACATGCATTGGCCTTGGTCACCTGATGGTGGTCTCCACATCGCTTAATCCCTGGCAGCCTCTCCATTCAGTGTCTTATCCCTGAGGTCACACTTTGTGACCTTGTTCCAGATCTTTTTTAGTCTGGCTCTCGCAACCCTCCCTCTGACGTTTACACTTTTCACCTTCTTCACCCACCTATCATCCTCCATCCTCTCCATATGCCCAAACCATCTCAACCTACTCCTCCTCATCACAACACTAATACATTCAAAGTCCCATCCTTCCTCTTAGCTCTTCAGTCATAAACCTAGAACCACCAGGCCTTGCATTCAAGGACGTACAGTACAACCACCCAATTAGTCATTTCTGTACATTTGAGCCTATGAATATCCTCTTCCATCACTGCCCAGGTCTCACAACCATATGGCATTACACACCTGACACATCCCACATACAAAGATTACTTATCATGGAGGGAGATCCCTCTCATTGTCAGGAGAGGCATGAGCTCCCTGAACATTCTCCAGCCTCTCCTTACCCTAGCCCAGCACATAACATGTCCTTCAAATAATAAGCCTCTTCATCCACTCCAGAGACTCTCCAACAAGATCAGTAAAGGCATTCCTCTTTAGCACCGTGGATAACAAAATAATAATTGATAATTATGGAAAGAAAATAATGTAAACTGCACTGGTGATTAACCTTATCCTGTTAGAGGCAACTGTTAGGTGTTGTGAAGCTATGGACATGTCAGGTTAGCTGGCACAAATTCTACTCTATATCTTATACTGTATTACCGTTCATATTGGTCATAGATGGGTGGCTACCAATCACTCAGTTAGGTACTGCCATGAGAGTGAATTGTGGACACAAGATGGGTAACCAGACACGCAGGTACCACTTTTAGGCAGGATGCATTCAGTCACTAGTACAGTCACTTGGTGAGAGTGACAGTGCATAGAGTCAGAGTCCAGGCTGACACTTCATATTCTTACAAATCTTATTACACCTTTTTTATTCCCCCAACAGCTTCCAGCAACTATTATGAAGTAATTTTGCTGGTTTTGGCACATGCTTTAGCATCCAGTCTATGGAAAACATCAGCTGTACCATGCCCAACCCCAGTACAAAGATTCCTCAATTTGAAACATGGTGTCATTTTTGTGTTTTGTTATGTTGCAGTGCTAGCAGGTTCATAGAAATGCTGGCCTAATAGCAGATCTTGTTTCAGGTCAACAGCTGAAGTTAGTTCAGTGAAACAGACCAATACAGCACATCAGTGAAGCAGACATCAATGAAGTGGTCACTGGAAATAGCCATAGTAATAAGTGCTAAGTGTATATCAGATCAGTTAAGCAGACACATCAGCAATATGACTTAGTAATTCAGTAAATGCTAAGATCAGTGAAGCAGATGTCAACACTGTGGTCATCAGAAAGTAAAAATGGTAACTGGTTGTGCATTTCAACTTGAGAACTCTGTCACCAGGCATCATATGGAAAAGCTGACCGAAAAACCTGCTAAGTGTTGAGGAATGATGTGAAACCAAATATTGTTGCCCATAAGAATGTTGGACCTCATTGTCTGAGTATATCTCACAGGAATTTTCCTCATTTCTATCCATCTCTCATACATTTTTTATTAGATCTTAGAGGAAGTTTTTATCTTTCTCTCTCTTTCCCAGTGGATCTCCTCATAATGGGCCAGTTGCTGTCCTGTCTATCTGTATTTCCTATTCATTTCTGTGTACTCCCGTGAGACATGTGGATCGTTTAATGGATACGAAGAGTGAGCATCATCATCGTAATCACTCCCATTTTGCCACGTACAAGCAGGAATGCAAGGGCTCAGGGCAAGGCTGTGCAGTCCCAACACATACGACAACGGTGACCAGCCCCATCTGTCCCTGAGTGGCATTATGTGAACAAGAACCTCCAACCACCCCTCAGATTGAACCCTTACAGGCTCCATCCAGCTGGAGTCCCATAACCCACTAGACTACCAAGTATCATTTGGTTATATGTTTGCCATTTATTAAGGAGATTGAAACCTGGATTTATTTGAGTGGTGTCGTATTCTTTATGGTGCTGAAGAGGGGAGCCTTCACGCGATGGCTCTGATATAAGTGGCCGGCTCAATTGCCAGGTTATACAAATATCCCTCAGCTACATCCCTATCCCCTGAAATGAGGATGTGGACCATAGGAATAGGGTAACTTCAACTTGCAGTCCGTTGTGTTCATATTTCAGATGACCCCGGGGCTGCAGCAGCAATAACAGATGTTCTTTGTACCTAGCATTGTTCTACAAATGTGGACAGAAACTAGAGAACTGATATAATAGAGTAATGGCAGTCTTTTGGCTAGTTCCTCCTTGTATGTGTGTTTGTGTTGCTTCCTAGACCCTACCTCACTCCATCTTTAGGTAGGAAAAGAGGTCAGGATGATGGTAATGATGATGAATATTGTTCCCTAGTAATGATGTACATGTGGACAGTTATTGCCCCATAAACTCTTTTCACTGTAACTTTGCCTAAAATTGCCATCTCTCCATCTTGAATGCTGAATTGTTACAGTAGATTAACACTAGAATATGTTGCTAGTCATGAACAGGTGCTATGTAGAGGATGTTGAGCTGTAGTATTGTCTTCTTCTATCACTTAGCTGTGTGAAAAGATGCAATAGGATGAAAATGTGGGCCAAGTTCAAATGAAAAGAGAAATGGCATAAAGATATATTGATTAGTGTTCATCTTGAGGATAGATTTAGTCCTTTTCTTTTCATTTGAAAGAACTAGACAACTTGCACAACTTATTACTAATTTCTGGTTGCATGAAATTGGATGAGCCCTAGTTATGAGGTAGGATTGAGTCTCCTTGGTTGCTAGTCAAATTGATCCCAGTCTGATTACACTTGGCCATCAACTAAGCTGAATAGGGTTAGGGATCTTTGCTAGTTGGAAGCAAGTAGACTGCAGACTAAGTGGCAAGTATTAGTTTTGGCATAGTGATTGCAACCTCAGGCTCATCTGAATGTGAACCCAGTGGACTGCTGGCTGAAGTGGTCCTTTTCTTACAGTCTTCCATCCTCTTTTTAGGGGGTAGGGAGGGATTTGAGGGACATTTGTATAGCTGGGAAGTGGAATTGCATAGACACATTGGTGCTACCGTATGAAGGCATCCCTGACCAGCAACATGGCAGGTAGTGAGAGAGTTGTGAGGGATGATGAAATGGGCAAGGAAGAATCAGATGTCGATTTGGAGGGGGAGGAAAGTGAGGAAATAATTGTAGAACCCGATGTGAAATTGGAGTGTGAGACAAGTGAGGCTGATGTTGAGAAGTTCCGGTGTCCACAGTGCGACAAAGGTTTTAAGAAGAAGAGCCACCTTACCCGGCATTCACTAACGCATTCTCAAGCCAGGAAGAAGTTTAAGTGTGATGAGTGTGGTAAACTGTCTAATACTAAAGGGGATTTGAATAAGCACTTACTTGTTCATACAGGAGTGAGGAAGTTTAAATGCGATAAGTGTGGTAAACTTTTCGCATTGAAGGGTGATCTGAATAGACACTTACTTATTCATTCAGGGGTGAGATTGAAGTGCAGTGAGTGTGGGGAACAGTTTGTACAGAAAAGCCACCTATCCAGACACTTACTGATTCACACAGGGGAGAAGAAGTTTAAGTGCGATGACTGTGGTAAACTGTTTGGGAGAAAGTGCCAGCTCGGTCGACACCAGCTAATCCACACAGGGAAGAAGGACCACAAGTGTGAGGAGTGTGGAAAAGAGTTTAACCTGAAATTCAACCTCACCAGACACCTGCTGATTCATGCAGGAGAGAAGATTAAGTGTGAAGAATGTGGTAAATTATTTGGTTCTAAAAGTGAGCTGGAGAAACACTCACCAATTCACTCTAAAGACATAACTATAAAGTGTGGTGAATGTGGCAGACTGTTTGGTTGTAAAAATGACTTGGAAAAACACTTGGTAAGTCATATAGGAGGCAAGGCTTCCGGTGTGACTTGCAGCATAAGGCCATCTCCAGACATGTCCTGTGGGAACCCATCTACTGACCCATTACCCACCCACTCACTCACTTATACACTTACCCATTCACCCACCACACAGCTTACCCACACACCATCTTCCTACCCTTCCATGCATGACCAGTCCACCCACCCAAACACCATCCACCCATCTGCCCATCCATCCACCCCCACCCACTCATCCATCACCCACATGGCCACATATCCACTCAACCACTCACCTACCTATCCCTCCACTACCACACTCACCCACCCACCCATTCACCAGCCCACAGACCAAAAGGAATATTATCATGTAGGAGCAGGAAAGTTATAAATAGTTGTAGTGTAGCAGTAGAAGCAGTAGTAATAGTAGTAGTATCCCCAGGTTCATTTAAAATATGAACCCAGTAGACTGCAGGCTGAAGTTGTCCTAATCCTGAGAACACTTCCTCTTTTGGGGGAAAGGGAGGGAACAGAGGGACGTTTTTATAACAAGGTATTGGTGTCACCCAGTTATATCAGTGCCACCAAAGAAGGTAAATAATGATGTCATAGCAATTTTAAGGAGAAGAGGAGCAAGCAACCAACAATGAGACTGAGGGATGGAGTGGAGAGAGAGCTACAGCATATGAGAGAGAGAGAGGTTTTAGTTAGAGTGAGGGCAGTCAAGTGGCAGAGGACAGGATGACATGAGGTGATTTGTTTGTGTCCACCCCTCTAGAATTAAGACATCTGGAATAGATAAACTGATGAAATGAAAAATGAAAGAACAGTAGCTTATTTAACCTCCAATTGTTGTTTGTTGAAATACGTAACCTGTGAATGTAATTATCTTGCATTCCAAATTACAGAGGTGTATGAGAGGGATGCCTTCATGTAGTGGCACTGATTTAACTGGGATGTGGAGCTGCCTGGTTATGCAAACATTCCTCACTTCACTTCCTATCCCCAAAAGGAGGATAGAGGACTGCAGGATGGGGCAGTGTAAGCCTGCGGTCCATTGGGTTCACATTTTAGATTAATCTATGGCTACTAATACTTCTACTACTACTACTACTACTACTACTACTACTACTACTACTACTACTACTACTACTACTACTACTACTACTGCTACTACTACTACATTACCAAACACACTACACAGGTACACAGAGTTATCAGTCTTTATTTATTTTCTTATTTAGTTCACAAATAACTTAGAAATTTTATGTATGTCCACAGCATAATAAATTCTAACTTCCTCTCTCTAGAAGTGTGTAATTATACTGCAAAAAATTCATTGTGGGATGTACAGAGTATTCCTAGACATATTGCACCAGCCAAAAGATGTGAATCGTAGGTGGGCTTTGAGTATAAAAATCATCGTGGGTAGATGCATGTTAGTATCTGTCTATCTGTCTATCTATCTATCTATTACCAGACACCTTGTGGCCACCCCTTACAAGATTAAGGTGTCTGACAGTAGATAGACAGATTGATATTAACATGCATCTACCCATATCTCTCTGTCATTATGGAGCTGCAATTTCTGATGACCTTATGGGTTAATTATGAGAGTCCATTTTTGCCCATAAGGTTATCGGTCAAACTCCATAATTTTTTGTTGGTTATGGAAGCTCCCTAGCACTTCTTTCTTAGTGACTTATTTGGGGATATGGCCAGTTAGTATGGTTTTGTACATCATCTGTGGAGAGTTTGGTGATACTGGAATGATTTATGTAACATGGAGGAGGACAGAAAGGTGTAATAAGGTGTAAGTCACTTTGGAAAGACGTTAGAGAGATTCATAATGGAAAGTGCTGACTGGGGAAACAGCCACTGTGAATGCATAAAGTTTTGTTATGGGTGGGGGAGGGGGATATTTTCAGTGTGGAAGAACAGACAGAGGCTAGTGTTTGAGGTTAGCTCCATTGCTATACTCTTTTCACTGTAACTTAGCCTGAAATTGCCACCTCTCTATCTTGAATGCTTAGTAATAACAATAGGTTAATACTGGAATATACTGTTAGTTACAATTTCACAAGGAAGTGCTGTAGACAGGATGTAGTGCCACAGTATTGTCTCTTCAGCCAATCATCCAATGAAATAACTTGCAAAAGAATAAAAATAAGGGCCAGGCTAAGTTAAAAAAGATATAGAATGAGAAGTGGGATGAAGATGTTAAGGAAATGTCTCTCATGTCAGTGAAGAGAATCTGTTTTCATGCCATAACAGAGAAGTGTTTTGCTGTATGGCCGTGAGATTTGGCCTGTAAGAAAGCAGGATACATGGGGATAGGATGCTGCTGCTGTGTGGTTAGGAAGCTTACTAACCCCTCTTCCTTACCAATTGATTTCTAATTCTGCTCCATTACTATGTTCTTGTTTGCTGTTCTTGCAATCTATGTTGACATTAAAAAAATACAGAATATTAATGGGTAGTAAATCTATGTCAATATTAAAAAGATACAAGAAGAAGAATATTAATGAGTAGTAAAGAAAAATAAATGATTAAGGAAGAGGTGTTAGGGAGCAGGCCTGAAATGCATAAAAATAAGAATGTGTAGATGGGTGAGTCGGGTCTTACTGAGTGATGTATCTGAAACTACTTTGTTATACGTGACTGAGGCCAGTATTCTCGTTGGTCAAGGAAGCTCCCCAACACCTTTCCTCTATATGATTTACTTATTGTATTACATTTTACTGTCCTCTTCTGTGTTACATAATTCCTTCCATTATCACCACATTCTGCATAAAGCTGTTTATCACCTTTTGCTAAGTTATTTATATTGTTTATCACATATTACTGTCATCTTCTGTGCTACATATATCCTTCCAGTGTCACCATACTCTGCATGAAGCACCGTAACATCTTTTCCTAAGTGATTTATTTTGTGTATTACATTTCACTGTCTTCTTTGTCTCATAAATTCTTCCGATGTTACACATACATTTTCATTTCTATATATTATTCCTGAAGCTGTCAAACAGTGAATATGGCATCAGTGGTCCCTTTGCCTGGTATAAACCCAAACTGCTTCTCATCAATATTTACTCTTTCTCTAATCACACCTTTTACAACTCTTTCCATTACCTTCATTATCTGGTCCAGAGGTTCTATGCTTCTATAATTTCCTCTTTCCAGAACTTCACCCTTTCCCTTGTACACATTTACAGTCACACTCTTCAGCCAGTCATCTGGGACTACACACTCACACATAACCGTATTCATCAAATCAGAAACTAACCCCACTCCTATATCCTCTGATGCCTTCAGCATTTCAGGTTGACACTTCCCCAGCTGCATCCTGCCTTTTACCCTGCTTACAGTAGCAGCATCAGTCAAAGGCCAAGGACCAAACACTAGATCTGCTGACTTCAAACATTTCCAGTTCCAGTCAAACTCCTCATTCAGCAACTGGTTATAATGCTGTCTCCTGGCATCTTTAATACAGTATCCTCACTGTTCAGCACTACCTTTCCTTCATCAATCTTCACACACTGCTCACCTATGATATCCCTGTTTTCCCTCTTCATCTGATTTCCCACCTTAAATGCCATATTCTTCCTTTCAGTGCTATTTAGGTTTTCCAGTAAAGTCTTAGATTTTGCCTTGTATACATCTTTTTCGAGCCCTACTCTGGCAGTGTAGATGTAGAAGATTTGGTATAGAAATATTAAGAGAAGTTATGTAGATCTGTAGATTGAGATGGCGTGGACATCTTGAAAGAGAGAGAGAGGTTTCTGACTAAGGAGGGTCATAGATGTGAATTTGGAAGGAATGAAGCCCAGGGGCAATCCAAGACAGACATGGAACGAGATTCTCTCTGAAGACCTCCAGGCTAGGGAGCTGAGCAGGGAAATTATCAAGATGTTATCATCGGGAGAGCAGCCACTGAACTGTTGTTGTTGCTCTGCCCTAGTCTGGCCAAGGAGACCTATCAGTCACAAGTAAGCAGCCACCATCTTGAACTGTGATTAATTGAAAGATCTACACAAGCAAATATGGTTGATGGACTTTTGCTCTGTCAGACTCAGTTGCTACATTTGTTATCACAGTATTAAACAAGAAGAGGCACATAGGGTCCAACACCCTTGCTTTACAATCTGCTTAAGCCTGTGTATATAATTAGTGTGCACCTGTGGTTTTGGAGAATGGTAATATAAAAAAAGAAGGTGGAATAATATTTGTGTAGCTGTAATGAAGGCTCAGTCCCTCTTCTGATGTACTGTTTATACCTTGATTCATCACCATGATTCAGAACTGATAAGCAGCATGCACATATGAACAGGTGCACACTAATCATTTGAAAGGGGTTTAAAGCTGAACATGGCAGAGCTTGTCGCATTCTAGATCTTTGAATGCTCTCAAAATCGATTTACCGTACTTCTGTTACCT
Organism: Birgus latro; assembly: GCA_018397915.1. Taxonomy (NCBI): domain Eukaryota; kingdom Metazoa; phylum Arthropoda; class Malacostraca; order Decapoda; family Coenobitidae; genus Birgus; species Birgus latro. The sequence continues at coordinate 12,320 of JAGKTI010023894.1, forward strand.
GACTCTCTTCATGTCCAGTAAGTTCAGTTCAGTAAGATCGAAAGCTGTTGTTGTTGAATTCAAATCTGTTTGGTTGAGCAGGTGTACTGACCACATATAAACAACTGATCATCTGGGGTCGTCCCACAGGTACAGTACATACGTCATGTGGGTATTTGGCACCCTTGTAACAGACAGCACCTTATCGTGGGAAGTGTAGGGAAATTTGAGGAGGTTTGGCTTCTGGGTGGATGCTGCAGCTGCTCCACCCAAGGTACACAATGCCCCACATGTAGGGTCCTCATCAGTGCTCCTATAATGATGAAATGTAATATTGTACACTGAACTGGCAGATTTGTACACCCACACAGAAAAACATGAGGTCGATGTGTGCTTGGTGTTTGATTGTGGCTAGGCTGATCTAAATTATGCTATGATATGCTATGTTAGGATATACTAGGTTAGACAGCTAGATTGTGTCATGTATGCTATGTTAGACTCGACTAAACTGAGCTGCAGTAGGCTATGATATGCCATGTTAAGTGAGGATGGCTTATCTGAAGGGGCTGGAAGTGGTTCCTGTATGCTAGGTTAGGGTAGGCTGTCAAGATACACTAGGATAGCCTATGATAGCCTAGGTTGCACAAAGCTAGGTGAAGCTAGAGTTTTATTAGCTACTACAGTATATGGTAGGTTAGACTGATCAAGACTAGGTTATGCTAGGCTGTGCTAGGCTAGGATAGGATTGGACAGGCTGCACTAGGTTAGGATGGGGCTAGGTTAGGCTATGAGAAGCTAGGCAAGACTGCACTAGACTAGGCCCAGCTAGGATAGGATATGCTACACTATTCTAGGCTAATCTTGACTAGGCTAGGAATGGGTAGGCTAGGCAATTTAGTCTATGTTAGGGTAGGTCATGTCCCATTAGTAGAAGTGGTAGTTGTAGTAGTAGTAGTAGGATGAGTAGTAGTTGTAGTAGCAGTAGTAGGAGGAGGAGTAGCAACAGAAGTAGTAGTAGTAGTTTCCACCCCAGGTTCATCAGATACATGAACCCAGTGGACTGCAGTCTGAATCAGCCCTCATCCTGCAGTCCACCATGGTCCTTTTGTGGGATAGGGAGGGAGTTGAGGGACGTTTATATAACCAGGCAGCTCCACCACTCAGTTATATCAGTGCCACCACTTGAAGGACTCCCTCCATTCAGGAGATAGGGAGGGAAGTGAAGGATGTTTGTTATCCGGGCAGCAGAGCCACCCAGTTATATCAGTGCCACCACGAGAAGGCCTCCCGCCAAGCACTCGCCCTGAAGATAAATAAACAATACCTCCATCCATCCATCATCCAGTTCTTTTTTGCCCCATCAGCAGCGTAGGGTCCCGGGGCTAGGCTATTCAGTCCCGACATTTAAAGCAGGGGTAACCAGCCTCACGTTTCCCTGAGTGGCATTATAACATTAAAAGCAAGGATGACCAGCCTCACCTTCCCCTGAGTGGCATTATGTGAGCAACAAACCGCCAACCTCCACTCAGATGCAAACCCTCACAGGCTTCATCCAGTTGGAGCACCTAAACCAACTAAAACACCAGGCATCATTTGGTGAAATGGTTACCACCCAGCGTAGGAAATGGTTTATTAGGTTGTAGGAAACCATTCGGCTGCCTCTCACTATAAAGCCACGTGAAGGAAGCACTACACTGAATGAGTGGATGTCAGATGCTCCCACCAAACAAATGAAAATCAAAAAGAGCGAACGTTTTGTCTACCTACTGTATTTATAAGGAACCATTTGCTACGCTGGGTGGTAACCATATCACCAAATTAATGCCCGGTGGTCTAGTGATATAAGCTGCTCTAACATGATACCCATAAAGGTTTGCATTTGAGGTGGTTTAGGGTTAATTGCTCCCATAATGCTACTCAGGGGCGAATGGGGATGGTCACGCTTGCCTTAAAGGTCGGCATTGAAGAGCCTAGCCCCGGGACCCTACGCTGCTGATAGGACAAAAATAAATAGATGATAGAACAGTGCTAAAATTCTCTCTCTCTCTCTCTCTCTCTCTCTCTCTCTCTCTCTGGCATTACAGTAAGGTAGGGCAGATCAGGCCAGGTAGAATTTTGACACACACACACACACACACACACACATGGACATACAGTGCTTCCTCCAATTTTGCTAGAATATGGTCGACAAAAAACCTCGCAAAACAGAAATTCGCAAAGTTGAAACAATTAAATATATGCAATAAAGGTAAATTGGTCGACATCACCCCAAGGTAAGCACTTTTTCCCACTCTTTCTCTCGACTCTA
>JAGKTI010023895.1:0-14605 GCA_018397915.1 Birgus latro
CACACACACACACACACACACACACACTGCTCGCTGGCGCAGTGGTAGCGTTCTCGCTTGCCATCTGGTAGACGGGAGTTCGCGCCTCGCTCAGGTTGCGAAAAGTTTCACTGACGAAGTGGGTGGTTACTGTCCCCCTTGAGCAAGAGGATGGGTGTGTGCGTGTGTGAAGGTCACAGCCTTGCCCATAGATCGGACTAAATGAGCTCTCAGCTCCCTTCCGGGAGGGTAAAAACTGACGATCACTACCATCAAGTGATCCTGACCGACCCGGTGAGTTACACACTACATAACTCCTCTTCTTCAACCCCCACAAGGTCCTGCCAGCAACTCAACACCCCTGGAGGAAGTGAGTTTTCAGAAGTTTTTTTTATTTGTATGTATTTACCTGCTACAATATCTCTACATTCTTCACTTCTTTTTTTCCCCAGAAAGTACAGCTTCATTATCAGTAACTATGACAAAGACTAGAGGTGATGTTGACATTCTTATAGCAATATAAAAAGTGAAACCCTCATACATTTTACAGATAGACTTTGAATAAGACAAAATAAAACCACTAGCAAGCGAAAATATTTAGGTATGGGTGAGACAGGAATAAATGTGAGTGAACCTGAAGGTATGTTCTTCTTTTCGGTCCAGGTAATAGTCACGTTGATGTTTTGACATCATGAGGAAGAATATAACAGTAAACATCAGTACTTGAAAAGAAATAAAAAGGGAAAGGCATGGGAAGCTAAGTTTTTAGGGTACAGGCACGCGAAGCGAGTGTTTATTTCTTGCTGTCACCGCTCAGAGAAGTATTCTTCCTTTGACCTCCGTTTGCTCGATAACTATTGGGCTAATCGATTTCCTGTAAGGACCATGATAAAGATCAGTGAATTCTACGTATGAATAAAACATACCTATGTAATTTATATAGTGAAAAGTCCTTGTTACATAGGCGGAATTATAACGGTTTTTGTCCGTCCAAGAGGAAAGTGCACCACGGCCGCGAGTACACTGTAGTTTTGTCCGATTTACTCAGGAACTATGAGGCATATCAAAATAAACCTGTTAACAGGAGAAAGTTCATGAAATTCTACACAAGATTATGTAATAAAAACATGAGGTGGGCAAGAAAACTTCTGAGCTAGAGGTCCCTGAAAAAAAAAAAATTAAAATGGCTTTTAGTTTTGGGCTATTTTTCTCGAAACCTACAAATCACATCACAACCGGACAAACCTCATTTGAAAGCTAATGAAATTCTCAATCAAAATTTCTAATAACATTTTTCTGTATGATGAAAAACATTCGAACGACGATGTTGGGAAGTGAGATGCATGTTCCGAAATGTTTATTCACTGTGGCCTAATGTACTTTTATTCTTTTTTTTTTTTTTTTTTTTTTTTTTTTTTTTTTTTTTTTTTTTTTTGCCTGTCAGCTAAAACAAACATCGGCGAATAAGACGATGTAGGTTTCATGGCAATATTTTGAGGTTTGGGTGGCGAAAATGAGGCGAGAATACGTGAAATTTGCGTCACGCGATCTGCCACTGAAGCGCGGGGGGAATAAAATCCTGAGCCGTGAAACTTATTAAAACTTACCGTGCGTGAAAGGGTTAATTACATATGAGTTTTATTGTGTCCAAGCCTTGCTAAAATTTTACTGTGTTATGCAATAGATTATTTATAGTGGAATTTGACAAAAAAATAAGAGGCAAATGAGATATTGCCATGAGTCAGAATGAATTGGTGGAGGCGAAGCAGGATGGTGCAGTGGCGGCAAAAAGGCAGGGGCATGGGGGGGCAAATGCCCCCCCAGTCAGAATCTTTGCCCCCCCAGTTGCCCCCCGAGTCAGATCCAGTACAACTAAAAAAATAAAGAATAAAAAAAATAAAGGCAATACAAGAAGGAAAATGACCAGGAAAGACCACTAATATGATTTGTCCCTACAATCACAAAATACATAGATTTGGAAATGTTAATTGAGAGGCATTATGGTAGAGAAGAGGTTATCCCTGTTTTGCCCATTATGGTCAGCCACTGTAGGTGGCGGCATCATCAGGTTTCTTAGTGTGTGGTCCTGGGACGGTATGCATAAAACCTTCTAAAACCTCCTCCTAAATTATCTTCTCCTAAATGCCCCAATCCCACTCCTTCCTGCAAGCTAGGCTTAAGACCTATACATAAAACTGAATAAAAGTCACTAATCACCCACTATCACTATGCTGAGGAAAAATGAACACCTAGCATGATACTTTAATATGTTGCATGTATTTGTTTTCAGAATTAAGACACTCTATTAAATATAAACTGGACTGAATTGAGAGCTCCTCCAAATATCAAGGTAAAAGTATTCACCAAAATTCACTGTTAAACAGTTTTGGGAATCTTTGAATCAGTAATTGAATGATGCATTGAAAAAAAAAAACTGAAACGATTTTTTATCTTTCAAAATGCTAAATCCTCAGAGCTTTTGGGCTTTGCCCCTGGATTAACACTCCGTGCGAATGCATATTTGCCCCCCCCCCCTAGCATTTTCCCTTGCCCTCCATTTACCTCCCCCACTTTGAAAATCCTGGTGCTGCCACTGGGATGGTGGCCATGATGCTTTTAAAAAATGAAAACATCTTATTTTGTGTGTTACATATGGCCATCATCGAGTCTAAACCTTTCTAAAATTATACTGGTTAATGCAACAATTTATTTTTAGTGGCATTTTAGAAAAGCTAAGAGGCAAAAGGGATATTGCCACTAGGTACAGTAGAACATCGATTATCCGTGAGCCAGTCAACCGGAATTGTCGCTATACCGGACAATTTAAAGAAAATTTCCAAAATCAATCAACCGGGGAAAATCCAGGATCTAACCAGCATTTCAAATTCACTACGCAACCATCCCGCCTGAATGTTTTCATTCCTTTGTCACCGAGCGCATCACCACAGTCCCCGCCATTGTTTTGAGGCTTAACAGTGTCGTAATATTTGGTGGAATGTCAACCATGGCTCCCGGCTGTTCGTGGTTAGATGCTGATGAATCATTTCGAAAGATCATCTGATTCATGGAGAGAAATCCAGCCTACACAGCTAATGAACTGCTTCATTTTCACAGCTATTAATGATGACTTGCAAAATCGCTGTCGTGTAGCAATCAAACAGTCAGACATCAGGGACTTTTTCACGAGGGGTAAACATGCAAAAACAGCCAACATTTCGCTCGTATCCTCCTGCTCATTTGTGGGGTTCCCAGATAGTGATGTATCAGTGTCCACACCAGCAAGTACTCCAGCAAAAACAGCTGCTCCACCAGTCTCTCCCCAAGCTTGTTTGACCCCCCGGCCAGCCTATCCACTCATGACTCACGTCGATGAGCCTGCATCACCCACAACTCTGTGGTTCCGAGACAATTCACTATCAAGTCAATTCGCCGTCAGACAATTCACCGTCAAAACATGGATGATTCCCCATCAGGACAATTCGCACCCTGGACGATTCCTCGTCATTCTATAAATACTTATTATTAATTAATCAATACTTTAATAACTATATTTCAGGGGGATCCATCAAAGTCTATGTTCAATAGCGTGGGTTTTGGATATTATTTATTAGTTGCACCTTTAGTCAATAATTGTTTTTTCCTCACTGTAGTCGCCTGTGAATTACATTGTGACAGCGAGTTTGACTTGACAGCGAATTGTCCTGAAACCATCAGTCCTTGCTGAAGACTTCTTTATAGCTTTTATTCCTTTATTGTTGATGACTAATGGCTTTCAAAAATAGTTTCACACTGCATTTTATTTTTTTTAATCGTTTCATTTCATTTCGTTTTTGAAGGCTCCAACATGCTTGCATGCATCGGCCTTGGTCACCTAATGGCGGCTCTCTATGCTGCTCGATCTTTGGCAGCCTCCCTGTTCAGTCCCTTAACCCTCAAGTCACACTTTATGACCTCGTCCCATGTCTTTCTCGGTCTACCCCTCCCAACCCCTTCCCTAATATTAACACTTACCCCCTGTACCCAATTATCATCCCCCATCTTCTCCACATGTCCAAACCACCTCAGCCTACCTCTCCTCATCACAACACCAATACACTCCAGTCCCATCCTACCTCTCAACTCTTCCATCATAAACCCAGCCCCCCAAGGCATTGCACGCAGGGACGCATTGCACATCCACCTAATCATTGTCATTTCTGTACGTTTAAACCTGCGAATATCCTCTTCCTTTACTGTCCAGGTCTCACTACCATGCAGCATCACACTCCTAACACATGCTGCATACAAAGACCCCTTAGCACGTAAGGAGAGCCCTCTCAATGTCAGGAGAGGCAACAGCTCCCTGAACTTCTTCCAACCACTTCTCACCCAAGCAACCGAGCTAAATCCAGCCCCACCTCCCAAATAACAAAACTCCTCCACACACTCAAGAGACTCACCTGCAAGTTCAATCCTTTCATGCCTGACAATCTCCACCTGCTCTCCCCGACACGCCGCACACATGAAATCAGCATTATCTCGCAGTCTACCTCTAATACCACTACATCTCTTGTGCACTCATTTATCACAAACACTACACAAGATGGAATTACTTCCCACACCTTTGTGGGAAACTGCACATGGCCACTCTCCCTCTCCTCTGATTGTACTGCCACCAACCCTAGATATCATCACTTTTGTTTTATCTGCTTTTACCCTTAAGCCCTTGTGCCCCATACCATCTCTCCACTTCTTAAATCTTTCCTCCGCCTCCTTTTCATTCTCTGCAATCAACACCAAATCAGCATACAACATCTCCCATGGGAGTCCATCTCTGAGGTCAAGTGAGAGGGCTTCAAGCACCATGATAAACAACAAGGGACTCAAAACTGACCCCTGATGCACACCAACATTCACGGAAAACTCATCACTCAAAGCTCCTTCACTCTTACCTGGGTGTGAGCACCCATGTACATGGCCATAACCACCCTAACCAGCCACTCTTCCAACCCTAGCTTTCTCATTGCCCACTTCACCACCTCTCTAGGGACTCTGTCAAAGGCCTTTTCCAAATCAACAAAAACAAAATACAATTCCCTTTTCTTTCCAATATATTTTTCCTGAAGCTGTCAAACAATGAATATGGCATCAGTGGTCCCCCTGCCTGGCATAAACCCAAACTGCATCTCATCGATATTCACTCTCTCTAATCATACCTTCTAGAACTCTCTCCATTACTTTCATTATCTGATCTAAGAGCTTTATACCTCTGTAATTTCCCCTTTCCAGGGCATCACCATTCCCTTTTTATACACAAACAGTTACACTCTTCAGCCAATCATCTGGGACAACACACTCATATATAATCATATTTATAAGGTCAGTGACTAACCTCACCCCAGAATCTCCTGAGGCCTTCAACATTTCGGCAGTCAACCCAGACACACCTGCCGCCTTCCCCACCTGCATCCTGCCTATTGCCTCACTCTCAGCAGCAGCGTCAATCAAAGGCCAAGGGCCAAACACTGGATCAGCTGGCTCCAAACCTTCCCTATCCCAATCAAACTCCTCATTCAACAACCGGCTATAATGCACTCTCCATGCATCTTTAATACCGCCACTGTTCACCACTACCCTTCCTTCATCATTCTTCACACACTGCTCACCTACAATGTCCCGATTATCCCTCTTCACCTGATTTGCCACCCTAAAAATCATATTTTTCCTTTCTCCATGATTTAGATTATTAAGTAAAAGTCTCTGTGACTCAGACTTCACCCTGTATACCTCTCTTCTAGCCCTGTGCTTGACAGCCAAGTACTCCTCCCTGTTACCACCCTTCTTCCATTCCTGGAAAAACCTTCTTTCCTCCTTAACTGCAGCTTCTACACCCTCATCCCACCACCAACTGCATATTGCATCGGTAACTCTCAAGAGGTTGTTCTTAAGGGCTCTATACTGTTCATTAACGCCTCTATCTACGGCTCCCTGTTTAGCCACCACTCTCCTTATCTCACTATAAATGGCATCCCTTACTGATTGGTTTCCCAGCTTCCATATTTTCCTCCTAGGTACATATGTCCTCCTTCTCATCACTCGTTCCTTAAGCACCATGTCACAGATCAACAGTTTGTGCTGCTGCACACACTTCTCGCTTCCTATAGCTTTAACATCCCTCACTAACCTCTAACCCTCCTGACCAGAAAATAATCTGTCTGACTGCTATTTCCCCCAGACTCATACGTAATCAACCGACTCATTCTTTTTCTAAAATGTGTGTTGCACACAATCTTGTCCATAGCCTCCCCAAACTCGAGTATTCTTTCCCCTTCCGCATTTCTCACACCATTTGCACATCCTCCATGGACTCCTTCATTACCTTGAGCTGCTTCACCCACATGACCATTTAAATCCCCTCCCAGAACCACTACCTCATCATCTCCCATACCACTTACTACACATATTAAATCATCCCAAAATCTATCCTTCTCTGCATCATCCAGTCCTTCCTGTGGAGCATATGCTGATATAACTGAAATCATTCTCCTACCGATCAAAATTTTCACTACTAATATCCTATCACTTACTCTCATAACATTCATAACATATTCCACCCATTTCTCCACAACCAACACACCCACACCCCCATATCCGTCAGTTCCCCCCTGCCAAAACAACTTATAGTAGCAATCCTTCCCAACAATCTTTCTGGCTGATCCACCCCTGTACCGGACTTCCTTCAAACATACCACATCCACCCACCTCCTACTGAATGCCTCAACGACTTCCCCCGCTCTTCCCCTCAAACTTCCCACATTCTACAAACCCACCCTAAACCCCCTGGGTGATTTGCTGTCCTCAGGCTTGCTTTGATGCTTATACTTGTAAGTCATAGTCGGTAAGATAAAGGGGGGTAAACATTCCAAAGGCCCGACCCATTGCACAGTCCTAGGTCCAGGCAATGGATCTGGGACTCCTAGCCCACCAGCTTACCAATGGCTGTTGTAGTTGCCTCGGGGCACCCTGCCGGGACAGCTGCAGGGACACCCTCCAAGCGCGCCTTGGCACTGCAACTGCCCCGCCATTATACACCCACTGATAGGGTAGCCTCCTGGGGCGCTACCCCCACGTTCGGGCCCCTCTCTATTGAGCGGAAGCGGCAGTCTGGGAACCGCAATGCCCTGTACCCTCTAGCACAGGCTCGAGCCCCATCTCGCCCTGGACCCATGATCTATGCCGGTGGAACCCCTGTCACGCCTCCCCCCAAAAGTCCGCCACTAGGTAGTGGGGGCAAAGTTTTCTGGCCGCATGCCCTTGCTGGCGTCAACCCCTGTAACGTAGTGGGATACATTGTGTGATATGTAAAGCACATGTGGTGTAGTGCATAGGATAGTTAGAGGAAATGTTTGGGAGAGTATGCTGGTCTACTCCATGTTTCTGTCACACTGCCGAAATATGCATGATGCTAGACAGCCATCATTCACGTGTTGTTTAGATCAAAAGCTTGATTGGTAATGAGGACTTTCAAGAGGCTTAGTGGTAATCCTTGGCAATTAAAATTTTTATGGGGAGTATTAGGGGGCAAAACTAATCAGTTAGGTTAGGCTAGAATGCAGTATGCAGTGATGTGTCCAGTCGGTGAGATCGTATGTAAACACACGTCTTGAGTATCGTAAGACAGACATTTATAATTATCCTTAACTATATTTTTAACGAAAAATATGAGGCTTATAGAACCTAACCCCCTATTTTGCATATAAATATATGTCACATTTGAGCTAATAGTGTTGTAAGGATAATTACAATTTCAGTTAAATAAAATACACTGATAGCATGAGGCCTATTTTAAGTCCCTGCGACCCATCAAAATTCCTCTAGTTTGAGAATCACTGGTGTAAGAGAATGGGAAGTGGGTGTTAATCGATTTTCTGGCATTCTGAATTCCCCGTGGCTTGCGGATAATTGATGTTCTGCTGTAGAAGGAACTGGTGGGGTGAACCAAGATGGTGGCTATGACACTTCATGTATGAAAACTATCTTCCTGTGAGTGTTACAATGGCCTTTATCGAGTCTAAACCTTACTAAAATTGTACTTTATGCAATACATTATTTATAGTGGCATTTGAGAAGAGTTAAGAGGCAAATGGGTTAATACCCCAATTTAGAAGGAAATGGAGTGAAATAGGATTGTGGCCATAACACTTTTCATATATGAAAATATCTTAGCAGGGGGAAGTCCAAATGTCGCTTTTTTCAGAATGACTTGGGCCCCAATTAGTCCATTCTAGTGAGGTTTTACTGTACAAAAAAGGACAAATAATCATAATAAGTAGAGAACAAACAGTCATAAAATAAATAGAAAACAATAAATAACCCCCCTGGGGGTAGGGGGGTTTCAAGAATACTCCCCCAGTATCCCTGCTTGTCATATGAGGCGACTAAAAGGGTTGGTGGTGGGTTAGTGCCCCACCCCGTAAAACAACTAACTAAAAGTATGAACAAGAATCCTTGGACCAGGACTGACCAAAAGATGACGACTAAGAACCGTACAAAGGACTTGGGTCGGATAGTGATGTGGAATGTAAGGGGTGTAAATGATGAGGTGAAAGAAAGAGAGATTGTAGGGTGCAAAAGTGGATGTATGTGGATTAACTAAAACTAAATGGAGAGGTGAAAGTGTGAGAGAATGGGTGTATGGATGGGGTTTATGTGCAGGAGTAGGTGAGAATGAGAGGGCAAAAGGAGTGTGTATTGTTGTGAATAACAAATGGAGGGAGAATTTAAGAGAGTATGGATCAGTTGGCTCAAGGATTGTGTGGGTAAGACTGAAAGTTGGACTACAAATGTGGGCGATTGGGTGCGTGTATGCACCAACGCAAGATCGTGGAAGGAGAGCGAGTGAAGAGTTTTGGACAAACGTGGAAGCGTGCTTGGAAAAGTTTGAAAGGAATGAGAGTGTTTTCTATTGGAGATATGAATGGAAAAGTAAGGAAAGTGAAGGTGGATGGAGTGGTTGGTGAGTGGGGTGTGCCTGCAGAGATGAATGAGAATGGTAGTGCTTTAGTGGACATTCATGCCGGGAGGGGGTTGGTGATAGCTAATACCCTCTTCAGGCACAAAATGATCCATAGGTATACGTGGCGAGTGATGAGAAGGGTGGATGATGAACTGAATGAACAGAAGGCAATGACTGATTATGTGTGTGTGGATGAAAGGATGAGAAGGTGTGTAATGGATGCAAGGGTACATAGAGGTTGGGGAAGTGGACTTTCGGACCACCACTTGGTGGTCGTCAAAATCAAAGTCCAAACAAAATGGAGAAAGAGAAGAAGGGAAAGTCAGGAAGTAGTAGTTCTTACAAGGAGGGTAGAAAAGTTACAAGAGGATGGAAAAAAGGCAGAACATAAAAGGGAAGTGGAGGAGCGACTGGGTAAATATGGATTGGAGCAGATGGGGGATGTGGAAGGTGTTTGCAAGATATTCACAGAAGAAATCTGTGCACCATGTGAGGTGGTATGTGGGGTGAAGAGAAGATGAAAGGGGGTGCAGGGAACAGCATGGTGGACTGAAGAGGTGAGAGAGGCTGTGGCACAAAAAAGAAAGCATATAGTGAGTGGATGAGGAACAGGGGTGTCGAAGAAGTTGAGAGATGGAAGAGAGAGTTATATGTAGAGAGGAGGAGAGAGGTGAAAAGATTAGTAAGAGAGTGGATGAGGGATTTGGAAGGAATTTGAGTCCAAAGTGGAGGGAATGTAAGAAAATGTTCTGGCAAGAGGTAAAGAGAGTTAGACAGGGTGCCAAAGAAGTTAGTTGGGGAGTGAAAGATCAAAATGATATATTACTAGTGTAGAAGGGAGAAAAAGTGAACAGATGGAGAGAACACTTTAATGAATTGTTGAACATAGAAAATGAAAGTAATTCAAGTATAAGTGGCTGGGGAATGGCTGGGAGAAGGAGGGGTGTGGGAAGAGAGGAAGAAATCAGTAGGATGGAAGTTGTGGAAGCATTGAAGAAAGTTAAAATGCTGAAAGCCCTAGGAATTGATGGAGTGTGTGGTGAAATGCTGAAGTATGGGGGAGAGATAGTGATAGAATGGATATGGAAGGTGTGCAGATTGGCCTGGAAGGAAGGTAGAGTCCCGGAGAATTGGAAGTCAGGTATAATTATTCCCCTGTACAAAGGGAAAGGGGAAAAAGAAGTGTGTGGTAATCATAAGGGCATTTGCCTTCTTAGTGTAATAGGAAAAGTATATATATGGTAGGATACTAATTGACAGAGTTAGGGAAGTAACAGAGGAATTAGTTGGAGAAGAACAGGGAGGTTTTAGGAAGGGAAGAGGTTGTGTAGATCAGATATTCATTCTTAGATCTTTAGTGGAAAAGTTTCTAGAGACAGGAAAGAAGTTGTATGCAACCTTCATGGATTTGGAGAAAGCATATGACAGGGTGGATAGACAAGGATTGTGGAAAGTATTAAGAATATATGGAGTAGATGGGAAGTTGTTGAAGGCCGTGAAGAGTATGTATGAGAGTGCAAAGGCTGCATTGCATGTGGATGGTGAACTGAGTGAATTTTTCCATTTGAAGGTTGGATTGAAACAAGGATGTGTCATGTCTCCATGGTTGTTCAATCTGTATATGGATGTGGTTATAAAAGAGATACAAGGTAGGGCAGTGGATGTTGAGGCAGCCCTAGTGAGAGAGGGCATTGTTTGGAAACTTCCTACAATTGCTTCCAGATGATTTTGTGTTAAAGTCGTAGGGGAGTTGCAATGCTTGGTAGATGAGTTTGGGAGAGTATATAAGAAACGGAATCTAAAGGTGAATATAAGGTAAAGTGATAGTGTTCGAGAGAGGTGAAGTCAGTGAATGTACAGTGAGATTAGATGGGGAGGATATGGAGAATGTGAGTGTTTGGGTAGTGTGATGAGTAAGGATGGAAATTTTGAGGGTGAAGTGCTCGAAAGGGTGCAGCAGGGAAGAAAGGTTGCTGGTTTCTTGAAAGCAGTGATAAGAAACAGGGAAGTGAGCATGGAAGTGAAAGCTGCTACATGACAGTATTGTGATACCGGCTTTAAGGTATGGAATTGAAGCTTGGACCCTGTTGGAGGGGCAGAAGTCAAGAGTGAGAGCAATGGAAATGAGTTATTTGAGAGGAGCATGTTGAGTCACATGGAGAGACAGACTGACAAATGAGGAAGTGAAGGAGCATTGTGGTGTGGATGTGATAGGAAGCGTTAGGAGAAACACATTAAGGTGGTTTGGCCATGTGGAGAGGATGGAGAGTGAGAGACTGATGAGGAGAGTGTATGTGAGTGAGGTGGAGGGGGGGAGAGGGAGGGGGAGGCCAAGAATGAGATGGAAGGGTGGAGTGGAGAGGTATATGAGAGAAGGGGGTGTGAGCTGGGAGCAGGGCAGTGAAATGGTGGGGGACAGAGCGACATGGAGGCGATTTGTTTGTGGCCACCCCTTACGGGATTGAGGCATCTGGCGATAGATAGATAGAAAAATAAAGCTGGGACATACATAATACAATTACTTTTGTACGAGTACTTATAAACTTAATTGGGTCTGGGTTGGCCCATAATTCAGAAAGTTAGAATATGAAATTTGCCAATACTGTTTACTCTTGATAAAAATATAGTAATCATTGGTGAGAATGTGAACTGTGGTAACAGTTGAAGCACGGTACCAGTTTTTTTTTTTTTTAAGTATTCTGTACAGTACAATATGTACAATGTTTGGTAGATAAAATGCACTAGCTGTAACTCAGCAGGCTTCCTAGAAAGCATGTACCTCCAAAAGTTCCAAACATGAATGTTTGTGAGTTGGGTTGCAGCTGTATAGGCAACGTTAAAGACTTTGTGAGTAAACAGCACATGTATTTGTGTGCTGGAGTTTGTGGGTGATTGTGACGCCTTTTTGTGTTATAATTCTTTTATCTTAAATTGGCCTAAATACCAGTGTTTATCTTGCAGCTTAGTCTCTGTAGCTCATTGCCAGAAAAAGACAAATCTTAGGCTCGACCTCTTATCTGTAGTACTTCATCATGACTATGATCATGCAGGCAACCTTCCCAAGTTCAAACTTCTAAGCATGAAATATGTCCAGTGTTCAAGTGCATTAAACTACCTGCCCAAACATGGCTGTTTATGAATTCTACTATTTGTTTAATGGATGCTCTGACAACATATAGCAATCCACATGCAGTCCCTGAATTACTTAAGTAGCAGGCTGAGAGTGCATATGTGTTTCTCTTAGACTACACTAATTTGAAGTTTTAATTCTTGACAGTGACCACCAAAATGCAACCTATTGGTAGTTTTGAATGCTGTGTTCCAAAAATAGAAATATATGAAACTGTTGTTCAAAAAGTTGAAAGACAGTACATTTTTACAAGTTAGACAAGGCTGTGCAACCTGTTCCCAAGAATCCATTATGGTGTTGGAGGTATAATATGATACCACAAAGTGGTATGTTTTATTTATTATTTTCTAGTTTATTTTTTTAATGTGTCCGATTTTGGGCAAGGGCTACAGGGCCTATTCTCAGGGCATATCCCCAAGGCCCAGTAGTCCTCCTACATCACCACATGTCACCACTTGGCACTTAACACCCACTGTTCATATTGAATACATTCTAGGACTGTCTCATACAGGACTGCTGTACTGGTATTGGGAGGGGTGTTTTTACGACATGTCAACGGGTCTTCTGGTAGATCAGTAAAGCCTACTTTTTTATGAAATTCAAATCCATAAACTGTTCCCTGTCCCAGCAAGGATTTGAACTGGGGTCCATCAGGACTGCAGGCCACCTCTCTACCAATTGAGCCACTTCCTCCCCCAATTAAAAGTATTGTAAGAAGAGTAAAATCATTTTATTGTTGTTCTGATAAAGCTTCCTTGCCTTTTTCAGTCACTTTAATTTGATTATCTTTATTCAGGAAAATGGAAACAAGAAATTTTGATTGAAAAGGAGACTAAAGGGGGTATCACACGGTACCTGAAATTATGGTTTGCCAACGAAATTGTGGTAACCGTCCATGAAACCATGGTAGCCGCCGAGGATTCCGTTGGCAAAACTCATTTCCATCCAGACCCATTCCGTGCCCACGGAATCAGGGACAAAACGTTTTTTTAAGTTATAATTCCCTCCTAGAGTGCCTGTTACCTTCCATTATATATATTATTAATTATGAAAGGTTAAATAACCCTTTATATCATGCAGGGATGAAATAACGATGTCGATAATTCAGTTGTTTTCATTGGGGGGAGCGCGGGTACAACACTCCACGCTGGGTGAAGGAGTACTGTACATCGCCTTTCATTCAACACTGGGTATACAATGGCATCTGGGCAGATATTATGGACAAGGGCTGCTGAAAATGCCCTCATTGAAAAAATAAAGCCATTCCCTTGTCTTTGGGATCACAAGCATCCCATGTTTCACAAGAAAACCTATGGTGTGTTTGTTTACATTTTTGCTGACCGTCGAAGGCGTTCAAGGAACGTGTGTGATAGGGTTTGTGCCTGGTTCCAGCAAACCAGGAACGCATTCCGTTGGCAAACCATGATTTCAGGTACCGTGTGATACCCTTCTAAGTGCCAATATTAATAGAAATGCTGGGTGAATTTCATTCGTTCGTTTTGTCCGTTTATAAAGGCTCCAGCATGCTTGCATGCAACAGCCTTCATCACCCAATGGCACCTCTCCATGCTGCTTGATAGAGTGAAAAAAAAAAAAAAATGCTATATCTGAATTCATACTACACTCTTCTAAAGTTCTCAGTTATTTCTAAAATTTAAACACAGCTTCAACCCAAGGAGTTTGAACTTGGTAAGGTTGACTGTATTGTAGTCTCAGTCTATTATTGCAGCTCTGTTTTCAGCATGGAAGGATGGCAAATTTAGGCTTATATTAGGGTGTGAAAGATAAAAAAGTTAGATTACTAGTGGAGAAGGGAGAAAAAGTAAACAGATGGAGAGAACACTTTAATGAACTGTTGAACATAGAGAATGAAAGTAATGCAAGTATAAGTGGCTGGGGAATGGCAGGGAGAAGGAGGGTTGTGAGAAGAGTGGAAGAAATCACCAGGATGGAAGTGGTGGAAGCCATGAAGAAAGTTAAAATGGGGAAAGCCCCAGGAATTGATGGAGTGTGTGGTGAAATGCTGAAGCATGGGGGAGAGATAGTAATAGAATGGATGTGGAAGGTGTGCAGATTGGCTTGGGAGGAGGGTAGAGTCCCGGAGGATTGGAAGTCAGGTATAATTATTCCTCTGTACAAAGGAAAAGGGGAAAAAGCAGTGTGTGGTAATCATAGGGGCATTTGCCTTCTCAGTGTAATAGGAAAAGTATACGGTAGGATACTTATTGACAGAGTTAGGGAAATTACTGAGGAATTAGTTGGAGAAGAACAAGGAGGTTTTAGGAAGGGAAGAGGTTTTGTAGACCAGATATTCATTCTTAGATCCTTAGTGGGAAAGTTTCTAGAGAAGGGCAAGAAGTTGTATGCAGCCTTCATGGATCTGGAGAAAGCATATGACAGGGTGGATAGACAAGGTTTGTGGAAGGTATTAAGAATATATGGAGTGGATGGGAAGTTGTTGAAGGCAGTGAAGAGTATGTATGAGGGTGCTAAGGCTGCAG
>JAGKTI010023896.1:0-14604 GCA_018397915.1 Birgus latro
AGGTAATTGATAGTGCCATACACCAGGAATTGGCTAATTATCACTTGCCAACATCCAACCTGCACTCGTTCGCTAATTTCCCCTGCTTTAATTTCCCGTGAAATATGCCATATGAGCTACTCTCATAATATAAATGTATATAAGAAAGGAAGGGAGAAGCCTGATGATATTTATATTCACCTGGAACTACCTAATTTATATGTATTGTCTAGATTTCCTACGACTTATTTCTTAGCATATACATTAGCAGCTGACATTTTCACATCTTTACTACCAGATACAGCCAGTTTGCTCTCATCCTTCTCGGTGAAATGACGCCCATCCATTTCTGCCTCTTTTGCGCCTATTGTAAAAGGCCCTGTGACCTCTACCCCTACTAAACATCGTGTGGGAAGCGGTAAAGGACTGTAGATATATACAAGTGTAATAAAGTACTAGAAATAATAAAGTGTGAGTGTGTAAATGAGTAAGAAATGAGAGAACACCAGCCGCGAATTAGCGGGAGTGGGAGGCTCGTACGTGCTCGTATTTTACAATGATTCACAGTGGGTTTTTTTTTTTGGTATGGTTTCCAAACTACTTGGAAATCATTGAGTAGTGTTTCTAGTGATAATATCTGCCAGTGGTATTCAGATTAGGGGATGTCAGGAAGTGTAAAGTGGAGGCTTAGTTACCCAACTTCAGAAGTCTCCACAAGTCCTACGGTAGTCAACAAGTGCTAAAAACATCCCAGGAGAAAGCTGAAGGTATGTGCCATATGCATATGTAATTATAATAATCTAGGACTAATAATTGATTTTTGGCAAATATTTTAAGAAAGTCAGTCGGAGCACGAATATCCCCGCAGGAATGGCACAGAAAACCTCCGACAACCCCGTGGTGTAGGGGTTAATACTGTATTAATCTCCTTTTCCTTAGTTGATGTTGGCCTTGCATTCAGTTTTATCATCAAAAAATGTTTTTTTCTTAGACAGGTTTGAGCCTTCCTTAGTATGCCATGGCAAATAGATAAGCATGTGCATGTATTTCATTCATACTTGCTACTGTTACTCTGTTGGACTTTAACTAAGGGATGGGAATAAGAGATGACAGAAAGCTTAATAATCCATAAAAACTGTGATGCTGATCCTACAAGAAACTTCATGGTGCATTGTTAAAAATCCTGCTTATATAAGGTAGGTTGCCTGTCCCCAAAGTTGACTCATGTGGGGTAAGTCATACGCCACAGGTTAAGGACAACCACTGCTGATATCTTAGGAAAAAACAGGCTGTCCACATCAGCTACAACAAGACCATACAGAAAACCTGACATGAAAATGTTTAAGGAAGGATCAAACCCACAGAAGAGTTTGAAAACTTATGTGTGCCAGATGTGGTCACATACCCCTCGAGGTTTCTACTGCAACAGCAAATATCTCTCCAAAATCCTGCAAGGAAGATAACTATGAAGCCGAAAGGAATGTTAGGAAATAACTAGAGTTGCACCTCTGACATAAACCACCCTAACAGCAAGAGATCCAGTGATGATAGGTGCTTCAGAATCTTCCTACTCATCCAGTAAACAGAAATGGCAATAGTTTACAGACAAATGAGTCTGCTTAGGGAAGGTCTCAGCACAGAAACACAGTCCTTGAGGAAAAGGACCCCGCTGGAACCACATGTCGCAGTAGTATGGAGGACAACGAAAGTTAAAAGATATTAAAATATCTTTGTTTCATATAATTAAAAAAGACTCAAAACATGTTTGCATGCATTTGCCTTGGTCATCTAATGGCAGCTCTCCTGGCAGCCAGAGATCAAGTAGTGTGGAAAGCCACTATTAAGTTACCAAGGCCAACACATGAAAGTATGTTGGGGCCTTTACAAACAATTCAATATGAAGGTGTTTTAATATCTGGCAATAACCTAACAGCAGGGAGCAGAGGGAGGGGGGGAAGATGGCGGAACAGCACTAATCGTAAAGAATGAGTCAGAGGCAAAAGTATGAGCAGAGTTGAGCTGTATCAGAAGAAGAAAAAATGTATGCATACTGATGGAGATTTTTCATAACAGGAAGAAGTCATATTATGGAGCTTACAGCACTTTGAACAGTTAGTTTCTGGCAATATGGAACCCAACTTGGCAGTATTTTAGCCAGGAAAATTGTGAATATAATTCAGGGATAAATTGACAATGACACCTTTTGTACAATGTCTTGTGGACAGGATTATTACCAGTGTGGTTAAATAAAAATAAATAAATAAATAAATACTGGTATACAAAATAAAAAAATTATATACTCAGACAACAAAAGCAAGATCTCATGCTTGCATGCCCAAGAGAGTAACCTCCTTAACACACAAAACATACTCAAGTAAGCACTCAACCTCAGTAATCATTACAGTGAAGATACATTAGCTATGCTGTTCAGACTTTTACTCCCCCCCCTCCTTTTTTTTTTTTTTTTTTTACTCTTTACCTCTTCATTTTACTTCTTTTGACCTCTGCATTTCATCGGGTACTCCAACCATTCTTAGTGTCCTCTCCTTTCTCATCCACAGTTACTCTCACTTTCACACTCCACCAAGCTGTCGTGTTAACTCACTTATACCTCATTCAAGCACTACACACTTCGCATGACAAAAACACCACTAGCTTTAATATTGTCCACAATTCCTCCAGTTCACTACACTAGTTCTCTGTCATCTTGGTGCAACCATTTTTAGAACTAGATTTAGAGTTCACAATATATTACATGTTTCAACATAGTGCCACAGCTAAAAATTCATTTTCCCACTTATGAATGACATCACAGTCTTCACAAATTATTGTATTTAGAGAATTAATAATCTACTAAGTACAGACATTATCATCATCATCCCAGCCTTTATTTCACCATGGGACAAAGTTGGATCCAGAAACAATGAAAGAGACAGCACAAACAAATGATTTCAAACCTCAATGATATTCTTGAGGAGAAGTATGGCATGCTGGTAACGTCCTGTCCTTATGCTGGAATATGCTTCAAGTACCTCTCGCTTCAGTGGCTCAATCATTGTGTAGAGTCGATTGGCCTCTTCATGTTCTGGCTCTCTTCTCAGCTGTGGAAATACAAGAAATGAGACAAAAGAAACAATTTGCCAATATATAGTTATTTGAACTCATGCACACAGTAGGGTCTGATTTAAAGCTACGGTACACCTCAAACGATGTTAAGAGCTCTCACACCTAGAATTTTCATTTTCATAAAAACAAATGAAAGTCAAAAGTTTAAAGCTTTATTATAGTACAAGATACAATCATATTTACAATGGCTTAACCACTTAAAGCAGGTTGCTGTAAAAGCTCACAACCTGCTGATGCCTGCCTGCTCACTCCAAAAAATTCTACTTCCTTGTTTGTATAAAAATAGGTGAAAAAAATCTATAAAACACAAATAATTTACTATTTAATTCCTCTCATCATAAGAACAAATGGTAAATCTATAAACCCTATAATGAGAGGCCAGTTCTTGCACACAATGAGGCTATGAATGTATGAACATTTCAACATCCATGTGACAATAACTATACTACACTTCACCAAGTCTGGCACCATCAGCAATGTCCTCAACGCCTGTAGTGTTGATGTAAATCCTCTGCACGAGATAAACCTCTATTTATTACCTTGAAAACTAATATATATAGGCAATGCAGTAAGGCATTTCCAATACTGAGGACCATTATCAATGCTACAAGTGTTGATGACATCACTGATGGTGCCAGACTCGGTGAAATAGAGTATAGTCATACACTATATTCTCATACCTTCAAGACTAAAACCATTGTTTACATTCTATATGAAGTTCCACTGATGCCAGAGGGGGACACCTTCCCACAATGGCACTGACATAGTAGGTACCAGAGGTCCATGGTTATAAAAATTCAATTCCTTCCCTACCTTCCAAAAGGGGGATGGTGGACTGCCCAGTGACAACTTCAGCTTGCTGTCCACTAAGTTCATGTTCAGATGAATATAAAATAACAACATGAAATTCCACTACCTGTCCCCCTTTGACAAGCCTATGACTAGAACCCTGCCAGTTTCCATTATTCCCCTCGATAAAGGTTTATTGTCATTCTACAACACTGCATGCTTAGTACAGTATGTCATTATGTGAAATAACTGCTTTCAAGGAAGAAGAAGAAGAAAATGAAGAAGAAGAAAAGAAAATGAAGAAGAAGAAGAAGAAAAGAGGAAGAAGAAGAAGAAGCAGAAAAGAGGAAGAAGAAGATGAAAAGAAGAAGAAGAAGAAAAGACGAAGGAGAAAAGAAGAAGAAGAAAAGAAGGAGAAGAAGACAAGAAGAAGAAAAGATGATAAAGAAGAAGAGGAAGAAGAAAACAACAACAACAACAACAACAACAGAAGAAGAAAACAACAACAACAGAAGAAGAAGAAAACAACAACAACAGAAGAAGAAGAAGAAGAAGTAGAAGAAGAAGAAGAAGAAGAACAACAACAACAACAACAACAACAACAACAAGAAAAGAAGAAGAAGAAGAAAGAAAAAAGAAAGAAAGAAAGAAAGAAAGAAAGGAGGAGGAGGATACTTAAAAATAAAATATTTAAAATACTGTACCTGTATGTCTACAATACAATAAATAATGAACAATGCTCTCAAGACAAAGACACCCCTCACCACACACACACACAAATTTGACCACTAACAAAAAATTTCAACTGACTGTGCTTGACAGAATGGGAAATATTGATAAGACAGTACAGTAAACTATCAATTATCTGTCGTCGCAATGTCAGACACTGCTGTCTTGGCTCTATTACACCAATATCAGGAAAAATTATGCAATATCTGATGCCAAAATGGGATGTAACCAGCTGTTCTATGCAATATCTGGTGTTGAGGTATATCAACTGACTCATAATCAGTAGCTCACCGGAGCTGTATTACTGTACTGTATCTTTTTTTTTTTTTTTATGCAAGGAAGAAGGAACCAAAGGCCACAGGCCTGCATACTGCTCCTTCCAAGAAAAAGCAAAAACAATACAAAAGAGAGCCAAATTCAAGATCTGTTCATTTCGAGATGCCTGGACACACTGCGTTTGAAAGACTGGAGATCATAGGAAGTAGGGAACACAGACAGAGGAAGACAGTTCCAGAGTTGACAAAGTTGGACAGAAAAAGGATGAGAGTTTGTTGCTAGACGGGTACTACGTGCCCGTCGTTGAGGTGGAGGGATGCAAGCAGACAGTTCTGAGGAACAGTGACCGTTGAAGCAGCGATAGAAGAGAGATAAAGATGAAACAGTGCGGCGAAGAGACAAAGGTTGAAGGGAATCAGTAAGAGGAGGAGAGTTAATGAGACGAAAAGCCTTTGACTCCACCCTATTGAGAAGAGCTGCATGTGGGGAGCCTCCCCACACGAGAGTTGTACTCCATACACAGGCAAATAAAACCCGTGTACAAGGTCAACAACTGTGCAGGGGTAAAGAAAGTTCGGAATCGGCTTAGCACACCTAATCTCTTGGAAGCAGATTTCACCAGAGATGTAATATGTTCTTTCCACAACAAATTCCTAGAGAATGAAACCCCAAGCATGTTCAAGGATGATGCAGGACATAACTGTTCATTATTAAACATTAGTGGGTAATCCTGAGGAAGATTTTGTCCGGTTGATAAGTGTAAGAACTGAGTTTTTGATGCATTAAAAATAACAAGATTATTTTTACCCCAATCAGAGATACGAGCCAAGTCAGACATTAGATGTGCCATAGCCTCATCCCTTTTTTGTTGAAGTGACTGCTGAGGTGGACGTTATGGAAACCGAATGGAAAGATGAAGGGTGGAATCATCAGCATATGAGTGGATAGAGTTAGATGTACAGCTTAGAAGGTCATTGATGAATAAAAGGAAGAGAGTTGGTGACAGGACAGAGCCCTGAGGAACATCGCTGTTGATAGGCCTAGGAGAAGAACGATGGCCGTCTACAACAGCGGCTATAGAACGACCGGAAAGGAAGCTAGAGATGAAGGCACAGATATAAGTACTTTATTGCATCTTATGCTTAGTTTTCATCTTTTACTCACAAGAAAATTTTTAGGACAGAGGGTCAAGACAGACAGTAACACAATATGCAGCTCGACACAGAATGTTAAGCCAATGGGGGGGTACTATGCGATATCCAGCATTTCTCGTTAATCGGCGTAAGGCTTGGCTGAATTGAGGGTTTACTGTACACAAAAAGTACTAATAGACTTTTTTATTGTCGGGGAGAGCAGGTGGAGATTGTTAGGCATGAAAGGATTGAACTTGCTGTGAGTCTGTTGAGTGTGTGAAGGAGTTTTATTTGGGAGACATGTTATGTGCCGGAGGTGGGGCTGGAGTTAGCTCGGTTGCTAGGGTGAGAAGTGGTTGGAAGAAGTTCAGGGAGCTGTTGCCTCTCCTGACATTGAGAGGACTCTCCTTACATGCTAAGGGGTCTTTGTATGCAGCAAGTGTTAGGAGTGTGATTCTGTATGGTAGTGAGACCCTGGGAAGTAAAGGAAGAGGATATTCGCAGGTTTAAACGTACAGAAATGACAATGATTAGGTGGATGTGCAGTGCATCCCTGCGTTCAAGGCCTGAGGGGGCTGGGTTTACGATGGAAGAGTTGAGAGGTAGGATGGGACTGGAGTGTACTGGTGTTGTGATGAGGAGAGGTAGGCTGAGGTGGTTTGGACATGTGGAGAGGATGGGGAATGGCAATTGGGTACAGAGGGTGAGAAGTGTTAATATTGGGGGAGGGATTGGGAGGGGTAGACCGAGAAAGACATGGGACGAGGTCATTAAGTGTGACTTAAGGGTTAAGGGACTGAACAGGGAGGCTTCCAAAGATCGAGGAGCATGGAGAGCCACCATTAAGTGACCAAGGCCGACGCATGCAAGCATGTTGGAGCCTTCAAAAATGAAACGAAACGAATTGTAAACTACAGCCAGTGAAGAAGAAATATGGATGCAAAGACAATTAAAGGATTATAGCGATCCCTTAGTTATCACACATAACTGGTACCAAACATGGTGCATGATAATGAAAGCACAGAATCTATGGGATTTATCCTAACTAGTACCAAATATCATAAGTGCAAGCCCCAGTTTTCCCTTTTATGACAATTCAGACTCACTTAATACGTACACCCACTACAATACTGTACAGTAACTATCGGCACCCCCTGCTTCGATACCCTTTGCAACTATTACAGGCACAGATGCCGTAAATACACAGGGAGGGTTGGTACACCTGATCATCCCTCTCTTAATCTCTATGCCCCTCCCTCACCATCTCTCTCTCTCTCTCTCTCTCTCTCTCTCTCTCTCTCTCTCTCTCTCCAGACTCCCATAGTTTCATGTCGTGTATAATGAATAATTCATGGTAAAGGACATAATGCTCAAAGGAAGCTCTCAAAACAGCAAAATGTTATCCACTTAATAACATGGAAATCAAAGTGCTATTTGTCTACTTGGCACTCATCACATCCAAGGTTAGATCAAAGTGCTATTTGTCTGCTTGGCACCCATCACATCCAAGGTTAGGTCCTTAGGATTTTCTTACACGTTGTGATACAATGACATCCAACATCAGCATTTAAATTATGAGTTGATGGCAAACTTTATAGGCCTAACTGTCCAGTATACACAACATCCCATAAACAGTACATGTAAAGTATATACAGTACAGTATGTATCATAGTACTGCTATAATATTAACCACATCAATGACGCATGAATGTAGTAGTGCAATAATTATGAAACTGAGAACGGTATATCGCCAGTCTGATGAAAATTATAACATCACGAAGAGGATGATCAGAAGGCTTATTTGTTTATTTTAGGATACGCTTTTACCCCAGACAGTTCTCGATTTGCATATACAGTACCGTGAGGAAACTATCTGCTATGAAACTGCTTCAAACCTGGACAATTTGTGTAGCAAATGTGCAGTGCTCATATTCAAAGTGGCTTCAGGTTGTTTCGTAACACTTCTTAGAGATTTATTCTACACACTACACATCAACATCCTCGTTTATAATTTCAATGAAAACTACAGTATGTTGATACTCAAACTCTCTACGTAATGTAGAAGGCATTGATATTTAGCAAAACAAATTGCTTAGTAGGTGGTGCTACAAAGCTACTGATGTCACTATGAATACACGGACCTAAGGCTCTGCAGATCAGAGATATCAACCAAACACGTCAACTCAGGAGTTTATTTTCAGATCTCTCATCCATTGTGTCAAATTTTATCTTGCTAAAAGAGTGCAGATAATTCTGTCAGTGGGTGTACATACTGTTATGGCAAGTATCAGAAACATACACAGGTATAGTTAGGTTAATACAGTAAAATGTGATGAAAAGGGCACAATAAAGAAGAAACACATATTGTTGAGAGACCTGAGATGGGGATGGGGTGTGAGGTTCTGAGGCTATGCAGTGGCAAGTTAGTTCTCATCACCACTTAGGATTAACTCCTTGAGTAGGACCTCATCTTCGAATCCCTCAAAGCCACCCCAAATCACAGATACTGGACGATTACTGTCAGCAGAAACCAACTCAGGTGTCCAATAACGATGTTTTGAGCCGAAAAATGTGCAATAACGGCAGGAGTACAGGTTTTTCATTTCGCAATGATAACACTGGTCAACAAAAATAAAATTACTTCATGGTTCTGAACTGAAATGGCATGATTCTAGGGTAATCAAAGGTGCTCAACTCAAATATAACATCAGTACGGACATATCAGATCCGGTTTTTGAAAACCAGTATATCGGTGTATCTTGCTCACAGGCTGTGACTCAAACATTTGTTTGTTTAGTTCCATCGATTAAATTTGTATTTTTGTTGCAAGTTACATATACTATTTCCACTTCTATTCTTACAGAAATTCTCAATCACTTTAACAGTGGTGAACGATGGAACGCCACAAATGTGTAAACAATTCTGACCGTTTTTGTTACATTTATGGAGCATTCACCCCAAGAAGCTTCAAGAAACCCATCACGAAGGCTGTTCAAGTGAACTACAAAAGCTACTTCAAATGTCCGCTGGGCGACCAAGACAAGAAATGGGCTCCTCATAGCGTGTTGGTCCTGTGTCAATCACCTGAAAGAATGGATGCATGGAAAACGAAGTTAGCATTTGCCATCTGCTGTACCAATGGTGTGGTGAGAGCCCAAAGACCACAGCAATGACTGCTACTTCTGTCTCACGACCATCAAAAGAATAACTGTCAAGACACGAGCCACAGTATATCGCTTCTGCAATCCGACCAGTGCCACACAGTGCAGACCTACTGGTTCCAAACCCACTTGCTGAACACAAACTAGGCAAATCTGATTCCAGTCATAGCCCCATGGATGAAGACTACCATGACGACTCAGGAACCAGTGGGCCCAAACCATTCAACCAGGAAGCCCTTCGTGATCTCATAAGGGACCCAGATTTGTCTAAAGAAAAGGCAGAGCTCCTGGGATCATGACTGAAGCAGCATAACCTGCTGGAAGATGGAGTGTGCATCACTACGGTGCATCATCAGCATAAACAACTGTCTGCATTTTTCAAAATGGCAAACAACCTTTGCTATTCCAATGATGTGGTGTCCCTCATGCAACAACTCTGCAAGCCTGATCCATATAAGCCGGTTGATTGGAGGCTGTTTATAGATTCGGGAAAAGACACTCTGAAAGCAGTCCTCCTACACAATGGGCATCGGCTTCCATCCATGCCAATTGCACACGCGGAGAAAATGACCGAGAGCTATGAGGCTATGAATACTGTGCTTTCTGCTATCAAATATGAGAAGCATCAGTGGAAAATATGCAGGAACCTCAAAGTGATCAGTCTACTTCTGGGCCTTCGAAGCGGTTACACAAAGCACATGTACCTTCTCTGCTTCTGAAACAGTAGAGCTAATGCTGAGCACTGTGAAAGAAAAAAATGGCTGGCAAGACCAAAAGATGCACCCAGAAGGTTCAACAGTCTTCACAAACCCTTTGTGGATCCAGAAAAGATGTTCTTGCCTCCACTGCATCTCAAGCTGGGGTTGGCAAAAAATTTCGCAAAAACCATGGATCAAATGGGTACTAGGTTTCAATACTTGTCTATGAAGCTCGGTGTCATGGCATCTGAAGCCAAGTTGAAAGCAGGGGTCTTGAATGGTCATCAGATCCGCATGCTGGTTAATAATGGTGATTTCATCAAGGCATTAAACTCGCTGGAGAGGGACGCATGGGAATCATTCGTGAATGTATCAGAACTAACTTAGAAACCATCGTACAGACAGATATGAAGAAATTGTTGCAGGAATGTTACTGAGTTATTGAGCTCTGGGCTCACGGACGTCCTTGAAGATTCATTTCTTTCACTCCCACCTCAATTTTTTCCCCAGATAACCTCAGAGACATCAATGACGAGCACGGTGAAGGGTTTCACCAAGACATTGCTCTAATGGAGAGCAGCTATCAAGACTGATTCAATCCCAACATGATGGGCGACTACTGCTGGATGCTACAAAGTGAAGAGAGTCAGCTGAACAAGCGGAAAAGCAAAGTGCAGAAGTATTTTAAGAACTTCATCGCTTCCTAATAAGATGTGCATTGAATTTCCATATTTTTGTACCACAGATCATCATAATATTATCTGTGTGTGCCTCAATATATGTTACAAGGTTGAAAAAAGTTATGCCACACTGAATATGTTTTCAGTCTGATATTCAACAAACCTGGTCCGATAGCGCAAAATGAATATCAGATTTGAAATCAGTGCTATCAAATTAGTAAGGGACATATACTTATGTATGAGAACCATTGTGGCTGTTGACTAGTGCAATGAATAACACTATAACCATGAAAGCACTGTAATAACTAATCTGGATCATACTGCAGTATATTATTGGCAAAAAATTTATATAAAGTAATCTCTTCATAATCCGATGTAATACAACCAACGGCATGTCCGGAAACTGGCTCCGTCAGGAAATTGGGCCTGAGCCTTCTGGATAGGTACTTATGGACTGTAACCCAGCCTAACTCAGAAAACCACCTACATAATGCCTTACTGGACATGCATAGCACCTATTTAAGACCCTATTCACACAAATAAGGGACAAAAAGCATGAAATAAATGAAAAGGAACCACAGAATGAGAGGTGAGTATGGAAAATATTTAGCAGCTGACAGGGTACTCTGACTCCCTACCAGACACGAACAGCACCAACTTAAGACCCTATTTACACAAATAAGTGACACAAAACTTAAATAACTAAAAAGGAAAAAGAGAATGAGGAATTAGATGTGAGTATGGAAAATATTTAGCAGCAGATTGTAGCACCAGTTGAGCAAGGCAGCACTCCCAAGGTGGATGGAAAGCTGATGAAAGGGAGAGCTGGAGCTCCCGTTTCATCAGCCCTCAGGACTAGTTCCTGACCATCCCCCTTTGCTGAACTTTTTCAGTGTTTCAGTAACACAGACAATAGGCCAGCACGCTCTCCAATACAAGTTTCTAACTGTCAACACCAAACTACATGCACAGTACACACTACACTTCCTTCTCAAAATCTGAAAGAAAAATGGTGTTTAAATACCAAGTCACGAAGTCCCCATGAGGGGGGGACCATAAATGCCTCCACCATCCGCCCCTCTCCCGGTGATGACTTGATCAGCTGCCTGGAACCACTGTCTGACTCACTCCTTCATTTCTGCAACATTCGCGGCCATTCCTCTAACTTCCGCTCAGTTGAACACCACCTCTTCTCCTCTAAACCTCACCTTCTCTTCCTAACTGAGACTCTACTGTCTCAGACAACTGATAGCAAACCCTTTACTGTATCCTCCAACATTCTTTATACTCATTTCAAAGGCAAAGGTGGCTGTTGTGTATACGTACACAACAATCTACCTTGCTCTAATGTTCCTTAACTTGATTCATCTGAATTCTCTACTCTCTGGCTTTGGCTTTCCCGTCATTCTCTGACTAAACATATCTGCGCTGTTTACTTGTCCCCTAACTCTACTGACTATGAAAAATTTTTGATCTAACTTACTTGTACGAAGGAACACATTCTATCCACTTCTCCTTTCTCCGAAATTCCCATTCTGGGAGATTTCAATGTTCACCACCACCTTTGGCTCTCCTCTCCTTTCACTGATCCACCTGGTGAACAAGCCTACATCTAAACTATCCTTAATGACCTAGGCCAGCTTGTACAGCACACTACCCATACCCCTGACTGCCATGGAGAGAGCTCCAACATACTTGACCTTTTCCTTAAAACTAATACCTGTGCTTACACTGTTAATCTTTCCTCCCCATTGGGCTCTCCAATCACAACCTTACTACCTTAGCCTGTCCTATTGCTCTGGTACGGCCTGAGGACCCTCCAAAGAAATGTCAACCGTGGGACTTTGGAGCTACAGATTGGGAGGCCCTCAGGCAGTACTTCATTGATTTTCCTGAAATGATTATTGCTTCCACGACCGAGAACCGTCTGAGTGTGCCTTGTGCATTACGGAGGTTATTCTCTCAGGCATAAAAGCATACATTCCCGTCTCATATCCTTTAACTAATGCAATGGAGGAGTGGCTGGTAAGAGTGGTTATGGTCAAGTATGTGGGTGCTAGCACCCACGTAAGAGTGAATGGAGATTTGAGTGATGAGTTTTCCGTGAATGTCAGTGTACATCAGGGGTCAGTTTTGACTCCCTTGTTGTTTATCATGGTACTTGAAGCCCTCTCATGTGACTTCAGAAATGGACACCCGTGGGAGATGCTGTATATTGATGATTTGGGGTTGATTGCAGAGAATTAAAGGGAAGCAGAGGAAAGATTTAGGAAGTGGAGAGATGGTATGGGGCACAAGGGCTTAATTCGAGGAATCCCATCGACGTATGGGTACGTCGCAACGTTTGGTCACAGCTACACCCATCGAAGTACAGGTACGTCGCGCAATTGCAAGAGTCATATTTTGCACAATTTTCAAGTTTCATGGGTGATTTTTGGTAGGCGTGTGTGGAAGACCTTCCTCTACCTGCTGTCAAGCAGGGAAACTGCCTGGCCCCACATAACCCACCCTCCCCCCCACACTGGGCAATTCACCTGTTAGCAGTAACATGGCCAGTAAAGGGATGTTGCCCCACGGTTTCTCCAATGACGAAATTCACGGTGAAAGTGATTCCTGAGGTGGAGGAGAGAGAAATAAAGAAGCTAGAGAAAGAAACAAACAGAAGTGATGAGGTGGAAATGTCATAAAGGTAGGTGCCACATGTGGATGTGTTTGGTGAATGAACCATGCTTCGACTGCCTATATACAGCAAATGTGTGAAAACCAATATAGTCTTGTACTACACATAAATTAGTAAAAAATACATAAATAAATATGTAATTTAAAGTGGCTTGAATTAGTTAACCCTTCCATAGTTCGTTTTCTTTAGCCAGGTACCCTGAGAAAGAGGGAAAAAAAAGGCTGATTCATCACCTGTAGCATCATTTAAGGACTCAAGAGAGCGATTTCACTATGAATTTTTGATGTTTCTCACCAAAAGCGAAGGTTTGAGCCAAAAAAATATTTTTCCGAAAATGCTCAGGACTGGGGGGTATCGGAAGTTGGAAATTGGTCGGGACGTGACGGGTTAAGGCTAAATGCTGACAAAACAAAAGTGATCATATCTAGGGTTGGTCAAAGAAGAGGGGAAGTGGTCATGTGCAATTTCCCACAAAGGCGTGGAAAGCAACTCCATCTTGTGCAGTGTTAGCGATAAATGGGTGCACGAGAGATGTAGTGGTATTAGAGGTAGACTGCGAGATAATGCTGATTTTTATGTGTGCGGTGTGATGTGGAAAGCAGGTGGAGATTGTCAGGTGTGAAAGGATTGAATTTGCTGTCTCCTAAGTGTGGAAAAGTTTTGCTTTTTGAGAGAGATGTTATATGCTGGAGGTGGCGCTGGAGCTAGCTCTGTGGCTAGGGTGAGAAGTGGTTGGACGAAATTCAGGGAGCTGTTGCCTCTCCTGACATTGAGAGGACTCTCCTTACGTGCTAAGGGGTCTTTGTATGCAGCATGTGTTAGGAGTGTGATGCTGTATGGTAGTGAGACCTGGGCATTAAAGGAAGAGGATATTCGCAGGCTCAAACGTACAGAAATGACAATGATTAGGTAGATGTACAGTGCATCCTTGCGTGCAAGGCCTGGGGGGGATGAATTTACGAACGAAAAGTTAAGATGGAAAATAAAACCCACACTTGAAGACAAAGAATATATGTACCAAACAGTTTCGGTGGACACTGCCACCATCTTCAGTGGTCAAGATACAGAGAAGGAATGACATTTTGATACTACAAGGGCTCCATTTTATGTCTGTGTGTGTGGAAGGGAGGAGTAAAGGTGAGGTGGGATGGGGTGGATTACTGTAAGCGGGAATTTCCCAAGAGTGAAAGGGGGGACCAGGCAGGTCAGGTGTAATTCCTGTCTGACCCCACCTGTGTCGGTGCGGGGAGGGACATTTCCACCAGGGACCTCATTATAGGATCTAGCTTGTACATGCCTTCACTAAGGTTGAAATTCTCGTATTTTTGGATACACATGGCTTCAATAATCTTT
>JAGKTI010023898.1:0-14604 GCA_018397915.1 Birgus latro
ATGATATAGGAACAATAAAGAAGCCACAACAGCGGTATTTATTCTTAGCACGGGTACCTTACTTGCGGTGGCAGCAAGACCATTCTCCGTTTTAATCTTTTTTCTTCCCTAGTTTATAATAATTATAATTAGCTGCTTTATTATCAAATGATGCAAAAACAAAAAAAATCAGTTTTAAGGAGGTATGACATTTTTACCTACTTCCCTTATACTAGGCAATAAAGCGGTCCAAAACATGCATTTATAAACTCTTGCAATGAAAAAGCCCATACTTTTGTTCTATCTTTTAATCTGAAATATCTTTCTTTATAAATAAACCGCTATGTCCTGCTTAACTCTCTTGTCAATCGTTTAGGCACTGAGGATCATTAATGTCAATAAGCCTAGATGCCGCATGACGCTACTTTCGATGCGTCTGCGCGATCGCCATCTTGGAACGGTCAAGGCAGACGATGTTGTGTTCCTCATAATGGGTAAAGTTGACCAATATTTGCCTAGAAATGCCACAACACAGTGCTGCATATGGAGTGTAGAACGCGTCGAATCTATGGTGGCACCGGTAGCATGATCGATTCAACTGTCTCGTCTTGCAAGCGTCCCTCAGTTATTTCCTTATCCCCTGAATGGAGGACGGTGGGTTGGAGAAGGGACACTTAAGCCTGCAGTCCACCGAGTTCACGTTTCAGATGAACCATGAGCCACAACCACCACCACCACAACAACCACCACCACCATAACGACCACCACCATAACCACAACAACCACCACAACCACAACCACCACCACAGCCACCACCACAACAACAACAAAACCCATCACCACAACAACCACCACCAGTAACACAATAACCACCATCACCACCAAAACTACAAGAACAACATTCATTGTCATAGTCTAATTTCACACTAAAACAAGCGCCACTATTTCATGCTTGACCGCCCCAAGATGGCGGCCGTACAGACGCATCGCCTCTGTGCTAAAGAATGGGCGATGCGGCATCTAGGCTTGTTTATATCTATTCTAAGGATGCTAGGCTGACACAAGCTGGCATTCTCCAAGGAGCTCCAACTCTAGGGAAATTTTCTTTTTCTTTATATTTCATTCAGTGATAGTCCTTTGGCTACTATTTAATTTCCCAGCGATTTTTCCAAAGGGAAAACAGGCCAAATGCAGCGTAATAACTGCATGTTTTTTAGTAAAAGTTGTCTCATTTCGTGCTTGTTGATTGAGCCATTTGAAGTTGTCTACTAACTTAAGCTGCTTTCCCGTTTTCTGTTGTCGTCCATGGAGAAAACAAAAACGGAAACAAATGACTTCAAAATATTCCCTAGTACTGTAACGGAAAATAACCTATTTTAATTGTTTCTCGAAGGTCTTTTCTTTCAGTTAGTTCCTTGAATTTCATAACTAACGGACTGCTTCCTACAATTTTTAAATGTGCCGGTACTCTAGGATTTACATTATTGTTTTCTGTGACAGTTTTATATAATAGGTTTCACCTTGTAAAGATGTAGGCGATGTGCATTATCACTGACCGAAATCCTCTTGATACACTGCCATCACTTCTTGGATGGACTGTACAAATCTTCAAAGCACGCAGTAAATGAAGTGAATGATATAGCAAAGCTTCACATCATCATCTTTGTCTCTAACAGTGGGGGCTTTTGCTGTTGAAAAACTGGACAACTGAACAGGACCCCTCTCACAAAGGGGATCCCTAACTTGGGCAAACATGTATTTAATGAATGATATTGAAATACGATTTTACTTTTGATTCTAACATTTAACATCACAGTTAAGTAAAAATATTTTAGAACCTGGACTCTTCCGTAGGACAGCTACTGGTGTGTTAATGTTAGGATATATGAAAATCGCAAGTTGTGCTGAAGGCCCCCATGTGACTCTCTTGCCCAGGACCCCCTGAAGCGTGAGTCCATCTCTGTGCTCTAGTTTCAGGCAGTTAAAGAAAATAAACGAGGAGAAATCGTCAAAGTGAATCCATCATTATCATCATCATCATCATAACAATGATACCGGTAATAATAATAACTAAACAGAAAAAATGAATGTACAGATACTACGAGGCCTAATGGCCGAAAACAAAGTTATTCATTTAGAAATGGCAAATTATACTACGTTCTAACCAAATGTATGAGATAAAAGGACAGAAAAGACAATGACTTTCCCCATCCACCACATCTTGCAAAGGAAAAGATAGAAAACCACCAAAACTATCAGAAACAACATGCTTAAAAATGGAAATTTTCATATGAAAGACGATGAGAAAAGTTATGACTTACTCATATATCTAATCGACATACCTGAACGAGAAGGCATAACCAATCGCAGAATGTTCCCATATTTAAGCAATCGTCTCCATGTCAACATAAATGTCAGCCTGCTAATAAACAGTAAACTCTCAGCTATCCATTGTTATTCACCCAAACCTTATACCAGTTTGAGTGAAATGCCGGATACTGCACATCCGACACAACATTTGGCTTTAAGCCAGGGATTGTGATTCTCTCCTTCTCAACCCTCTATCCTAAAAACTTCACCATGAGCAACATATGAAAACTAAGCATATAAAAACAGTTCAGTGCAGTAATGATACTGTACTGTAATACAGTACTGTACACAGTGTACTATTTTATGTAGTGTACTCAGCAACTGTTGGTATCGATGGAGGTAGAGTTGTATACCATGCAGCACAGCCATGTACTGTACTGTACAGTACACACAATCCCGTGTGGTTTAGTGGCGGATGTCTCCCTCTAAGATTACTTCAGCTCCACCACCTAAGGTTCGATCTCAGCAAAGGGTGTTGGAATAGGTAGCGGAGATGGAGTGGCAGAGGGAGTCAGGTGGACATCCAGTGAGGCCTCCGGCTGAGGTCACGTCTCAAGTGATGGTACAATGGTGGAGGTGCATGGATGAGATGAACAAGAAGTGGCCGTGGTTGTGCCTGGCTGGGGTAAACAACATAAATATGAGAAAGTAGAGGGATGGGGTGACAAGAGACCAGTACCAGGAGGTCGACGGCTGGGTAGACGGAGGACGATGCGAGGAGGTTGAGGGCTGTGACGACAGAGTGGTAGGTGTCATGGGGCGGATGTGATGTAGGACTGCCTGGGGATCGTTCTCGACTGCAGTCATGGCCCCGCCACAGGTAATTGGTCATGGCATCGGCAATGATAGGCCACCAATTAGGATGCTTGAAGCAGTCGAGAAGGACG
Source organism: Birgus latro (assembly GCA_018397915.1). Lineage (NCBI taxonomy): Eukaryota > Metazoa > Arthropoda > Malacostraca > Decapoda > Coenobitidae > Birgus > Birgus latro. The sequence goes on from JAGKTI010023898.1 coordinate 3,237, forward strand.
TCCACTGCATCACAAACCTACAGGAGCCTCGGGATTTCTGTCACTTCGTCATAATTACCGTCCTCCTCTTCCCCTACCACTTCAGACTCTGCCCCCTGCAGTCATGAACTCCTCAGTTTCCCTATTTGACAGAGTCTGGTACCCAGCGTCTCCCTTGTCCACTTCCAGCCAATCGTGGATCATGTTCTCAGTTACTTGTTCTGCTGCTTCCATATGCCAGATGAAGTCTTGAGCTTCGAAGCCAGTAAAGTCAGCAATGGCCTTTTCACCCTTTAGGAGCTTGCTCCAACCATTCACAAGCATGAGTGCGGAGAGTTTCATCCAAGTCTGCACCCAGATGTATATTGTAGACTTGATGGAATACTGCTTGAGGATGGCCAAGGTCCTCTCCTCCCTACTGTCCACACCGTGGGCTGCCTCCTCCTCATCCTCGAGCACAACCATCACTTCGTCCATAAACCACTTTCGGTACAGCCATTTTGTTGCCACGATAATACCCTGGTCCATGGGTTGCAAGATTGAGGACAAACTGGGGGGCAAGAAAATAACCCTAATATGACCTCCATCTCCAACCAACTCCATCCCAGAAGGATTAGCAGGAGCATTGTCAAAGAGAACCAGAGCCTTCACTTGGTCACTGGCAGGGCCAAGACTCTCCGTTCAATAACAAATAATCTCCTTCACAGCATGATTGTAGAACCAGCCTTTGAAGCTCTTGGCTGTAAACCAAGTTTTCAGTGAGTGGAAATAAATCACTGGGGATACGATCCATTAACCCAGAGACAACGTGGCTGTTTAGCATGCCGCACTACAACAGGTCTCAGCTGATGGCAACTTGTTGTTTGCTCACCGTATAACAAGGTATCGACTTATCCTTTTCGTCAGGCAAAGCATTAGTCAGCACTGAACTCAAGAACTAACCAGGTTCATCAGCATTACAAACCTGATTGAGAAAACCCTTCTTCGTTAATCAGGTTTTGAAGCTTGGTGTGGAACTCATCTTTTCCTTTAGTGTCTGCATCCAGTGCTTCACCATTGGTCAGCTCATGTCGAAGATTGAACTGAGTCAGCCAACCTTCAGACACCTTGAAATCCACGATCCCTAATTGCTCAGCGAACTTGGTGGCTGCAGCCTTCAGCTCGACGGGACGCACAATCACGCCACTGGCACGTTGTTTCAAAACCACTTCAGGCAGGCCTGGTCAAGTTCACAAAAACGTAGTTTGACCCTCATCTTGAGTTCATACCATCGCATAGTCCCATCATGTTGACCCTGGAAGAACATTTTGATACAGTGTTCGTTCTTCTGCAAATTCTGCAGCGTGGTCCGGGGCATGTTGTACTGCTCCACTAGCTTTGCGATTGTCCAGCCTTGCTCCATCTTCTCGATTATCTCCACCTTCTCCCTGGAGAAAATGATACGACGCCTCTTAACAGGTGATGGAGGTGCTATCGAGACAAGAACCAAGACAAAACACAAGGCCAGCAGGATCTGCACCTACCACGGCACCATCACAAAAGCTACAAACTCAGCCATGACACACAACTGCTGTACTGTTGTTACGAGCACTTTCAGGCCAGGGATGAGTCCCATCAGGAGAAACAGCACGGGGGAGTAGGAGAAACAACACTGGTGGTTGGCACTCACACTGCTAAGCAGTTCAGTACACAATAAATTTATAATAAAAACAGAGCACAAGAATATTATGGCCACTGACAGACCACTAGTTTTGCAATACAGTACTGTACAATCCATAAACAGAAAAACAATATTGAATCTTTTATGGAGGAGGAAAGGATGAACTTAATTTGCATGCCCAGATCTTGAATGCTACATCAAAAAATATGAGAAGTAAGACTAACGGTATAAAAAGGTTAGGGAAAGCAGCTAATGTGTCAAACTATTTGTTAGAAAAGTTAGTTTGTTGACATTAAAAAATGTACAGGAGATTAGAATTACTGAAGCCAAGATTGATTTATCTTTAGCCCTCATCGTTATTCAGAATGATCATTTTAACCTGAAGTTGGGTTTAGAGAAAATGTTGGTGGCACGTTTTTCGTCCATTTTAGTCTTCATTCAGTACTTTTGTCACTTTTGAGAGAACCTTCAACGTTGAAAACTGGCCTGTTATACCCTGTACGTCTAGAGTTTTTAGATGTTTATCAAGATGACATATCTGTAGTTCCATGAAAGTCCTCCGATGCTACCAACATTGTGTTCTGCTTGGTGGTACTGTTGGGGGACGACCCTGATGATATTTCTGATGTGTACCAGATTAGTTCCTTACCCTTTAGAATTCCAGGGACCCCATAGTTTGTGCATCATGATAAAGTCACACAACACTTAGCGATTAGTCACAACAGGAGACATTTTATAACCCTTGACTCGTTTGATCTATGTAGACGTCATAGCCAGTTATTGGTATGTCCAGCTACTGGGGCAATATATGATACTTCAGTTCTTGTCTGTGGAACTGACTGTTTCTGGGAAAGCCAGAAGCCACAGCAGTAAGCTGTGCTCTAAAGTTATTCTAAAAGATTTTGTTCCAGTGTTCATTGGACATAAGACTGACTGGGCTTTTTCTACACCCTCCCCAATTCATTTTACATTAACATGTCCTAATAAGGTAAAATCCCAAGTGGAACAGAGCACAAAATACTGGCTTACATGCACTAGGTGAAGGTTGTAGTGCCCATAGCAAAACACTTGAATTACCAGCTTATGCCACAATTATTAGACAACAGAAGCTACAGGTAACCCCAGTCGCAGTCCCCATCAACATAACTCTGACACCAATAGAAAAATCAGTCTTACTAAACTTGTCCTTTATGAGTACTCCAGATATCGTCTGTATGGATGGACCACTTCCGCTTCAGGATCTTATTCAACGTATGAAGGTCATTGAGCCCCTCCGCCGACACCTGCAAGCCCCGATGCCGTGGTTCACATACTTAATATTATCGTAGCAGCCGGATATAAGGATGTACGTAGAGATGACGCATCCTGTATGTTTCTATGACTGGTATGACTTAGTGTCAGAGAAGAGGACGATGTGTCGGAATGTTATGGGCTAACCCGGGCTAAAACCGCCGAGAGAAGTGAGTGAAAGATATGAACAGTACACATCATCATTTCTGGCAACTGTCCCTCATTATAAGCTAGAGACAGTTCCTTAGAGGGTCAGATAAAGTCAGAGAGGAGACAGATAGAGTGGGGGTGTAGAAACAAGAGCAGACAGGCCGACTGTGAAAACACTATTGTACAGGTCGAAAATAAATGCCAATAATATTTTTGCATCTTGCACTGTAATATCCCATGTTTTTATACAATTTTGTCGCGCTGTTATGTATTCTTTACAACGATTCAGTATTTATTTTCTTTCAGATGAACGATGACACTTGATGCTAATATGTTACCAGTGAGTTCCTGTATATTTTGTGGCATTTATCCACATTTCTGAAAGAAAAATATAAGTAGATTAAAAGTTTTCTTTCATAAGGATCCCTAAAGGGAGAGTTGGCAACACCCAAGGAGATGCCTGGTTTCTTTCTGTGTTGTGGTTTGAAGGAAGCAAGGTCACAGCCTTCTGCCTGGAGCTTTCCTTCTCCTAGCCCTATTATGAGTAAGCGCACTGACTTCTGTTGCCCTAAAAGGAATTTTGATTGTATTTTGCCTATGTTAGTAATGTTTTGAAAGTGAAATCTGCCCTGGAAATTGTGAGATATGAGATAAGTACAGAGCAGGTGTGTGTGAGAAGAGGCAGAAACAGCTGTTGTCAGCAGTTTGACGCCCTGGGATAAGGCCAGCCAGTCACGTACACCACCGTGATACTAAAAACTGTTTTGTAATTATGAAATAAGGTGACGAATTCTTATCCGATGCATCCTAACACCTAGAGGTTAGGGTGGTCAAATGGCAGCTGCATTATCTAATTCCTTGAAATATTCCGATGAAAATTTTTATTTTTTCACATTATAGTGTAGCACTTTTATCATATTACTTTGCTTGAAACTACCTGAAAGTTTCTAACATTTTCAGGGGAGCAAGTCTTGGAACAAGTCTCAGAGCAAGTCTTGATACAAGTTTGGGATGGACTTGAACCATGTTCTAGCACAGTATTTTACTTCTGACACTGGGTCCAGCATGGCCATTGTCTGGTTTTGAAGCATTTTTCAAGTTTTGCCCAGACCTGGGTCAAGTCCAATCTCGCTGTTGTCATCTAGCATGTATGGAGAAGCAGTACATTAATAAAGGACCAGCATCTACGGTCATGTGTTTCGTCGATCTTCCGCACGACCTTACTCTCCTCCCCAAAAATACAATAGAAAATTCTCACCAAGAATTGGGATGTCTCATAAACTGACGGGTCAACGCTACCATGTATATCATATACCCTTCTTCAAGTCATAGTGTGGACACACATCCCTTTACGTTAGGTCCATTTATTATTCTGTTGTACAATGTACAGTATTTCTAATAACTGTTGCTCAAATATATCATATAGTCATTAACTTCTTAAAAATAAATGTCCTAGTCACTTATTATTTGTAAATGGTTCAGTTTTCTTTTTTTCGTCAGTATATACATAATGGTGATCAGTACACTACCATGCCTGCAGAAAGAGTGGCTCTCTGGAACAACTTCATGGTAGCAGTGAGTAGACAAGAGAGTTGGAAAATACAGAGGAAATTGGGATACAGGAAGTGCAGAACCGCGGTATGGTATAATAGGTTTCGCCAGTGCAGGGACGAATTATAAAATACTCAAGATAACGTTAAGTGCAGAGTGAAGTTTGACTGCTTGTACGAGTGTGGTAGATGTAAATTGAGTAACAGCATAGTGAGGAAGTGCCAGGATAAACATTTGTGTTAAGGGAGAATTTTCTAACAGTTAGAGGGAGAAAGACAGTTTTAATTTACAATGTGTAATCAACATTATGCTGATGTAATAATGTGTATGGACAGAGCTGGTAGTTAAGGACAGTAACTTAGTGCGATTTGGATCAGTACAGAAGTTCTAAGTTAAATACTGACTTTTGTGTGTGGGTGATTTGAGGACAGTATTGAAGTAATTACATTCTTTTCATACATATTAGTTTTATGATTGTATAATTGAATATATATTGTAAAGTGGTATGATTTAACATATTAGTACTGATTTGGATTTGGTCAACGTTGAAAGTCTTGTGCTTTGAGTTTAATGCGTTGACTATCGAATTCGTTGTATTTGGGCTTAATGTATAAATGTATAAGAGTATTTAGAGGAAGTTAGACAATGCAGTGTAGGTCTGAGTAAACTTAGAATCCATACTACCTAGCCAGGTAGTGAAGTGAGCCCATCCTCAGCCGGCCTTAAATGGTTTTGTATGGATATTTAAGTAAGTTGTTTGTCCTGCTCACTACTTGCGCATAACCAGCGCTAACTGTACTTATTTTGAAGGAGAGCAAGTCAGGTCGGGCTGCACGCGACACTCATTTTTTTGCTTTGTTTCCCTTTCCCCTTCTTCTTTCTCCTTTCTTGTTTATCTTTCCTCCTGTGTATTTTCCTCTTTCATTTATATCCTTTTCTCACCTTTTCTCCAACCTGCTCATCGCCATCAAGGTACACATATAAAACAACATAAACCTACATTTCTTACACTATTTTTCTAACAACAATACTTAGCAGCCTTTCCTTTATTTTCTTCCGTTCCTCTCTCTCTCTCCTTGTTGTTTATCCACTTCCCATCTTCCTCCCATTTTCTATTATTCTTTCCCATTCCGACAGTCCTTCCTGTACCTTCTTCCTACATTCCATTAAGACTTCTCTTTTTTTTACTAGCTTTCTTTTTCTCGTGGCACTGACAGTCCTTTCATTTTCCTCCACCTTACCTCTCTTCCTTCTTTTTCTCCAGTCAGGATTCACTATTCTGCCTCTACCCTTCAACTTTTGATTACCATTATTTAGTTTTTCAAAGTCAGATATTAAATTTCACCCTTTCTAGTCGCTCATTTTTTACGTTTTTTCGTATACATGCTTTTATTGAGACTGTACATGTTTTTACGGAGACTATATTTTACTCTGTCTGTTTGTCTGTCTGTGTCTGTCTGTCTCTCTGTCTCTCTCTCTCTCTCTCTCTCTCTCTCTCTCTTCAAGTCAAGATTAATGAATAAATTAATTACAACGAACAGTATGGAGAGAGAGAGAGAGAGGGGGGGGGGAGACGGATGAGGGAGGGGTTTCGGTGTGAAGCTGGGCGTTACATATTAACCAGGTCATTAGCCTGATTAATCCCGGCCATCCTGGATCATTAGTTTATGGGTTTGGATTCTCACTTTCTCGATGAGAGGGAGTGGAGGGAAAATAATGGAGAGGAGGGAAAGGGAGAGTAAAGAATAGTGGGAGGAGGGGAGAAATGATGGGAGATGGGCGAGGATGAGGAGAACAGAGAATGAGTAAGCGAGGGAAAGAAGACGAAGAATGGGGAGGGGCAAAGTGGTGGGTGACCTGAGTGAGAATGGTGAGTGAAAGGAGGTTGTGCCAGGGTGCAGCGGTGAATATGTTGGAGAAGGAGGAAATAAATTGGCTGTGAGAGAGAAGAGAATGTTGAAGGAGAGTAAGGGGTGAAAGCCTGGAGAGGAAGAGAGTTGGGGAGATTAGGACTGATGACCCGAGAGTGATGGGGGTATCTTCATTAGCCGAGGGTGGTTCATGTCAGGGGGAAAATGAAAAATGTACGCTATGATATGCTAGGAATAACTATCAAGTCGATTACCACGAGAGAATCGACTCGTGAAATCAAGTAGCGATTTCACTTTTATGCTGGCTTACTTTGCCAATTCTCTAGAGTCGAGAATTTATAAACTTTCTCAACAGTACACAGCAAAGACTAAACGCTCAAGAAGGCTGTATTACTATACTGTTGGCCTCTGAGAAAGTTAGTTTCTCCCCTTAACATTCAAAAAATAATAATGATAATAATAATAAACAGGATCTTGGCTGAGCCAAACTCCTAGCTAGCACAACGGATTTAAGAATTAATGCCAAAAGCTGGCCTAAGTGCCAGTTGTGATTAATATAAGGAGTTGTGCTAACTCGGAGTAGCAAAAGCGTACTAAATATGTGGGGAAATCAAACACGACTGTTACATTTAACAAAGCTCAAGAAAACGAACTGTAACTTTATTAATTACATGAAAATAAATTTACGTTACATGAATCAATTCAAAATCAAAGAAAGGAAAATCAAAGAAAGGGAAATGCACTCACTCAAGCACTCAGACAAATAGCTAAATAACCCAAACCTTAAGCCTAGGAAAAACAAAAGAAAATACTAATCAGTAAGGATGAGACCGTCGCTAATAGAGTCGATCACCAGGCTGGTGGGAGATTCAGGAATTCACGCCGATACAGCTGAGACTTCTAAGATCTCTAAGAAAAAGAGACCCGCTCGAGCTTTGCACACGGCACAACCACACTCCGAGACTATCACTTGGACGACTGACTGTGTTTGAATGTCCAGCACAAGGGACGTGTGAAAGGGGCGTGGCCAAATAACGGCCGGGGAGGCAAGTTCAAAGAAATGACAATTCAGAAATTATCGCTCAGAGGAATGCACTGTCTGTACATAAAGACAATCACTCGCGAAAGAATGAAAGTTTTAACAACTTGATGCAAATATAAGTACAGAAGTGGATGGTTAAGAGACTGAGCGACATCTCATGCATTTCAGAACTATTCGTCATTCCCGCAAAATCACTCGATGTCACGATTAACAATACATAATTTCACGATGCAGAAAATTCATGACAGTTCATACGTTCGTATCGTTTATTAAGGCTCCAACATGCTAGCATGCATCAGTCTTGGTCACCTAGTGGTGGCTTTCCACGCTGCTCGATCTCCGGCAGTCTCCCTGTTCCTCCCTTATCCCTGATATCAAGCTCTGTTACCTGTTCCCAGGTCTTTTTCGGTCTGCCTCTCACATCCCTACCCCCGACATTCATACTTGTTACCTTCCGTATTCATTTGTCATCCTTCGTCCTCGCCACTTTCTGAGACCATCTCAATCTACCCTTCTTCATTACAACACCATTACACATCAATCTTAAACTTCCCCTCAATTCTTCAATCATAAACCTAGCCTCCCCTGGCCTCACATTCGAGGATGCACTACACATCCATGTAATCATGCTGTACAATTGAGCATATGAATATCCTCTTGCTTTACTGCCCAAGCCACACTATCGTGCAGCATTGCACTCTTAACATATGCCATGTACAAAGATCCCTTAGCACGGAAGGAGAGTCCTCTGGTCATGAAGGGCCCCACCTCCAACACATAACATGTCTCCAAAAGAGAACTCTACAACACACTCAAGAGAACGGCAAGATCGATCCTATCATTGCCTGACAATATCTACATGCTCTACCCGACACACTGCACACACAAATTCAGCATTATATGGTAGCCTGCCTCATTATTCCACTACATCTCTTATACACCCACTTATCACAAATACTCGACAAGATGGAGTTGCTTCTCACACTGTTGTGGCAAGCTGCACAGGTTACTCTCCCTCTGCTTTGACAGTACCGTCACCAGCCCTAGATATCATCTCTTTAGTTTTATTCGCATTTGCTCTCAAACCCATGTACCCCATTCCATCTCTCCACTTTCTAAATCCTTCCTCTGCCTCTCTTACATTCTCTGCAGTCAACACCAAGTCATTAGCATACAAGATCTCCCATGGGAGACCATTTATGAAGTCACTTGAAGAGCTCCATGCACCATGAAAAGCAATAAGGGGCCCAAGACTGATCTCTTATGCAAGCCAGCATTCATGGAACTCATCACCCAAAAGATCATTCAGCCTCACCTGGGTGCAAGCACCCACATACATAGTTATAACTAACCAGCCGCTATTCAGTCTCAAGCTTTCTCACTGCCCATATCACCATCTCCCTGGGAACTCTGTCAAAGAATTATAAATCACCTCATTGGTATAAGGAAGGTATCATGTAAATACTAATGATGTGTGTTCTATAAGTAGTAAATGGGTGGTAACAGCCGGTCCAGGCAGGTACAATACTATCATGGAAATGTACTTTGCCTTTAACCTCAGGTATTGAGTTGTATTGGCAAAGTAGGCTTTATAGCACCACTTCGACAGCCGATGTACATATTATGCCATAGCATTCTCTTGTATGTTATTTATATTGCTTTAATATCGACATGGTTTGCTTAAGTAACATACGAAAAGGTACTGGGGTATAATGATTATGCAGAATAACTGCAGAGAAAAAAGTGCATAGAAATAAGCGACTTAGAAGACCAATACTCTCGTGACCTCACTGAGATTTTGACGATCACCCAACGATATTATTAACCCTGTTCGTGTTCGCGTCAATTGTGGTACTAGTATTCTTCTTTAGTTAATACCAAACTATTTTGATTTCGCTAAGCATAAAACAGAAGACTGAAAGTTTAATACCGGCACCATTTATTTTACCTTTCATGGTCGGAACAATTAATTACTCACTTGCAGCTAGCCTCAAACAATATTATTCAGCTGAAAGTGAATCAGAGGAGTCTAAGTGTTAAGTTGAAGGAAATCAAGTAAACATGTATACACACATGCATAAAAGTTGCAGTTGTTACACGCAGTCCCAACAGTTCGACAGGCCAGCCGTACAATATTTTCAGGCTCCATTCTTGAGTTGTGGACAAAGATAATAATATCCACAAGAATTAGAACAAGTTCTAATCTCACACAAACAGTATTTTGTAATTTTTGTGATGTGCAGTGCATGAATCTAATCAAATTTTCACGTTCGACTTCCATACCTATCTCATAATCTAAATCTCCTTAGAATATTGTGATCATTAGTTACCATGGGAATGGCATACCACGTGAAGGAGGCCGGCCGCCATTACTTATCTTTTAACACCATTTTCCCACTAATTTAAGTTACTGTGATCGGAACAGAGAAGTTGCCGGCTTTATCCAAGGGTTATGAGGAGGGTTTTCTCTCAAGGTTAGGTTAAATCTGATTGCGAAAATTTAGGCTAAACTTTCTGTAAAGTGAAATAAGTGCTAAAAGGAAATCATCAAAATAGAAAGCATCACACTTTCAGCTATAAGGAAAATATAGATTTGATCTAAAAATCGTTATTTGTGTGAAACTGGATTCTTCCATGTATCCAGGACATTGAATAAACTAAACGTGCTTCCTTGAGTATCACAACACCCTATCGCATCAGAGTATACCGTATATAATCGAGAAGTTATTATGTGATGTGGGTTGTTAAATGATCATGTGATTGGTTCCTTTTTCTTGTTGATCAAACAGAAACATCTGACAGTTATCTGCATATGTCTAAAAATTCTGTTTACCCAAGATCAGAAAACAAAAGTTACAATCTATAATGTTCACATGGGTAGATGATTCAGTGCCAAACTGAAGTTTACTGGTACGACAGTCATCTGATAAGAATTTTTCAAGTCAGTAGATTGGCCGTGGTTGACTCAAATCTTGGACTGCTAAACATCGCAGCATAGCACCCAGTGACTTTCATTTTGTGGGGGAAAGGAGTACGATACAAACTGATTCAGGGGTGGGTTGGCTCTGGTACAGTTGCGGAAAAGAGTTTCTACACCCCCTCTACTACTTCCCTACCCTACCCCCGGACCAAATGTGGCAGCGTGGCAGTAGTAGTGTAAGTTTCTGTGAATGAATGGGCCTCGTCCTGTTACGTGGGACGGTGGTGGTTGAGTTTTGCTATTGTTGATGTCGTTAATAGTTTGCAGTATGGCCTTAAAAACAATAATCCTATGTAAAGCGAATGTAAATACAAAAGGCTTAAAATAATATAGCTTCACAAACCGATTCTGTATGTTTAGTATTACATGCTATGCAGACAGTAACAATCATACATCAGCCAACCCTATTACACCAACGTAGAGTCTGGTGAATTTGATCTGCTTCTTTGTGCAAGCGATACGAAATGTCCATGCACGACACGTATGAAAACCAATTGTAAGTTTAATTCAAAATATATGTCCAAATTACAAGTTGCAGTCCATCTTCATCAGCACAGATCAGATCCTTTGAGACCATTACAACCAGCCCAGACGTTGATTCCGTCTATTGCGATGGACTTGACTCACTAAAGTTTAGAAGCACACCACGAAAATGAAACCAATACTGTTTTGCTAAGCTTCTTACTGTGTTACACCATTTGCCTGTACTATTTTTGGCTAAAATATATATTGTTCAGTGTCTCATTTAGATAAATCCTCAATATGCTATGCATGTGAGGGTATTCGATACTGTAACCTACATACGAGTGTAAACTGTGATGCGTGAAACCTGCTTCACCGTTCTC
>JAGKTI010023900.1:0-10629 GCA_018397915.1 Birgus latro
TTGTGGTGTGGTTGAGGACGTGATGGGAAGCGTTAGGAGAAACACGTTAAGGTGGTTTGGGCATGTGGAGAGGATGGAGAGTGAAAGATTGACGAGGAGAGTGTATGTGAGTGAGGTGGAGGGGGCGAGAGGGAGGGGGAGGCCGAGGATGAGATGGAGGGATGGAGTGGAGAGGTATATGAGAGAGGGGGGTGTGAGTTGGGAGCGTGGTAGTGAAATGGCAGGGGACAGAGTGACATGGAGGCGATTTGTTTGTGGCCACCCCGTTCGGGATTGAGGCGTCTGGCAATAGATAGGTAGATAGTCTTTGAATTTTCTAAAATATCGAAAAAATGGATCAAAAACTCATAATTCTGTTAGGGGTTGAAACAATAATAGAACCAAAAAATTCATTAAACCAAGTCTAGGCATTCGTTGTGCAAATGAAGGATAGTAAAACACAATTTTCGTTAAACCAATTTTTTGTTGTGTAAGTGTTCGTTGCGTGAAGGTTGCCTGTACCTCTCAACTCCATCCCTCCACCTCATCCTCGGTCTTCTCCTCCCTCTTCCACCCTCCACCCCACCTTCATACACCCTCTTAGTCAGTCTTTCATTCTCCATTCTCTCCACATGCCCAAACCACCTCAGTGTATTTCTTGATGCCTTCGTAAAAATGACATTTACCGGTAACTGCCTAGCCTGTGAACCACTGATACTGTACTGCATTACCCATAAATAAACGTTTCTTGTTAAATATGTTTCCCTGTTGTTTTTAGCTGTTTGACTGTGACAAGTATGGTTTGATTCATCACCATAATGATGGAAGGGACTGTCCTCAGTGTTTAATTGAACCTAAACTAACTTAGGTTAACTCTAACTAATAACTTAACCAAACCTAACCTAACCCACAGTTGGGAAACTGGGAAACAAAATCCATCTTTGGGTACGTAGAGTTTCTTCCATTGCATTGGAAACAATAGTAGGTATAGCTTAACAGATTAAGTCTCAATGGCCATGGGTTCAGAAATTTGCGTGCACCCAAAGATGTGAAGAAGGTTGTCTGGCGCACGTAGCATTTTTTTTATTTATTATTATTTTTTTAAGCTTCATAAACCCATCCTATGAATCGCTATGATTCACGGAAGAATTGATAAAATTACAGTGCATATTCCATATGGGTGAAAGCATCTGAGATTGACTGCCTGACTGCTCGGGATAACAGCCTTGAGTCATGTAAACATACCAGTGACCTTTGTTCCCTTCCCATAATTGTTCAGTTTTTTATAGCTCACACTAACTTGACCTCATTGACACCAGTACTGTAAAGGGTTGTTCAACACCGGGGGTTATTAAGGGGTTAATGGAATACAATACATTACTGTTTGCATCAGTACTCTCTCTTTCACATATAAACACAAAAACAGAAAAAAGAATGAGAGCTAAATTTACATTTAACTTTCAGCAGAAAGACCTTACCAGTTCATTTCATATTCCTCCAGTTTATTTTCTGTATTCTCCTGACCATATTTTTGGGAAGAAATTGCCAATTAGTGAAGTTGTTACTTATGAGTTTGGCTATTATGAGGTTCTGCTGTATACAGTACTCTCTCCAAACACATTTGCAATAACATAAGTAGTAATGAGAGTGTTCATTAATACATATAAGGTACTGAGTGGGTAGGTAATATTCCGCATCATCTCGGCAGTCCAGGAAGTGTTGTCTGTGACTTGCAGGCCTATTACACTTGTATATGTTCACTAATTTCTATATTTTCCAGATTCAGGTGCTAGGTGGTGGTGACCATCATCCACTCACTTGATGTAGTGCTGCCTACTTCTTCCTTAGTCTTTATCATTCTTTTTCTGTGCCTTCCCTCCTCTCTTCCTGTTTCTGCCATCTCTCCTGTCACTTCTTATTGCTTTTCTTTCCTTTACAGGTGGCTTTACATTGAGTGACAAGACAAATGGTTTCCTGTAAGCCAAGAAACCATTTACAACGCTGGGTGGTAACCATATAACCAAATCATACGTGTTCCCTACATGTCAACAAGTGGGTTGGTGGAGGGTTAGTGCCCATCCCTGTAAAACAAATAACTCAAAGTCAAATGGCCACCCCTTATGGGATTATGGTGTCTGGCAATAGATAGATAGATAGGTATAGGGCTATATTGATTACAGTATTGTACAGTATGATACAGTTTACAATACTGTCTCCAAGCACATTTGTAATAATATAAGTAATGATGACAGCATTCACCAATACATATAAGGTACTGAGTGGGTAGGTTTTTCGATTATTTGGCAAGTCTGATTACTCGGCATCAGACCTTTCCCGTAGATTCCGAATAGTTGGACTAAGTACAGGTGTTCCTTGCCTAACATGGGCATTTTCTTCACACCAACCTTGCATTAGACAAATATCGTGTTAGAGGGATTCTTAAAAACCCCTGTTTCCTTCCACACCCCTGCCCAAAGTCTACTTTTCTCCCCCTTATGGTGCAAAAAATTTTTATGCACCTCATTTTAAACCTCGCAGAAACATTAATATGGTTATAAAAAATACATTAGGTCAGTACAGGAATTTTGTACTTATTGTACGAGAAGAGCAAAGAGATGAGGTAGAGGGGGAGAACACACACTAAAATCTATCAAAGTCTGTTTCACTAGCAGCACTCCAAACTTCACTATCTAGGTCCTCCGTAGCATCTTCATCCTGCTGTCGCTGGATATCCTTTTGCTGTAGACTAGTGGCAGTATGTCTGGCATAGTAACGAGGATCAGTGACTGTTTACGGCGATTTACTTGGTCAGTGTGCATATGATTGTAGATGCTGACTGCATCAACAGTCTGCTTAATCATGTCGTTATCTTGCAAGGGAAGAGTCACCATTAAAGATAAACTCCTTGAGAGACTTAGCTCGACTCTGGATTTGACTTAACTTCACTTCTGGGTTCACCTGCTGGTCTGGCCTCCCTCTCTTCCTCTAGCTGTTTCGTCTCCTCTTCGTCCCTGTCTTGTTGCTCATCTTCCTGCAAAATCCACTGATCTGAAGTGTCACTGGTGTCCCTGGCAATCTCCATCACCTCCTCCACCGTCACCTCAGCACAACCGGGCACACTGCATCACAGCCTGGCCGGTTCAAGTTACTGCGTTACGCTAACAGTTCCCGTGTTAGAATGTTTATTTCCTTCCCCAAAATCGTGTCGTGCTAGAGCAATATTGCGCTACAGCAAACCGTGTTAGGGGAGGAACACCTGTATTACGCTATATCTTTCCATTATTCTTTCATCTTCCTTCTGTCTACAGGTGACTCTGCTGTACACTGACAAGCCAAATGGTTTTCTGTACACCAGGAAACCATTTACTATGCCAAGTAGTAACCATGTAACCAAATTACAGTGCATGATCATTTAGTGGGTAATCAAGGCGCCGGTGCAGGTTTATATCTAAGGGGGGGTTGGGGTTTATTGCTCATGTAATGGCACTCAGGGATGAGTGAGGCTGGTCACTCTCACCTTAAATGTTAGGACCAAGTTGCTTAGCCCCGGGCTCCGACGCTTCTCACTGGGCAACTCAGGATAGGATGATGAATGAATGAATGAATTAGTTTGTTTACGTCATGGACAGGTGTTCCTGTATATGCAGTTCATTCACAGTTGTTTCTATTTTATTGCAGTTCATTGAACAATCATATTTCAGTATATTGTTATAGTTAATGTTATTTTACAATATTTCAAAGATAACAAAAACCATAAAAACCAGTCCCCTATTAACCCTTTTTGAGGCATAGGGTCCTAAGGCTTAGCTACAGTAGTTCAGAGTAATTAAAGTTAGTTGATTTACACCACTGATAGCATGTTTTTGAAGAATTTGAACTGAGGCATGGCACTCCCAGCTTTCGCCATGACTGGCACCCATGGACAACCATTCATCACAGCAATTAACCCTTTCGCGCATGGTACCGCGATTTGCGTTACATGTGGTGTGGTGTGCCAAAGCACAGGACCTCAAATCGCGTGAAAACGCGAAAAAAATTAACCAAAAAATAAGTTTTTGGTCGATTTGCGTCAAATTTTGTAGCGTTCTAGCAGTCACGTGTCTCTCCCGAGGTAAGACTTTGGCAACACTGCAATGACTCCTATGTGCCTGTACGTAGTGATAGAATCTCAGTGTTCCACTAGCAGCCAGACAGCAGGGTCGTGCTGTGTTGTGTTGTCCCTTTAAATCCGCCATTTTCCCCCTCCCACCCAAGGCTGAAGGCTTTATTGAAATATTGTGATTGTACAGTGTTTTTTTGATTATACTGTGAAGTGATTGTGTCTGTTGAACATAGATATATTGTTTGTACAGCATTGGGGCCCATTGTCAGCCGTTAGGCCTAGAGGCAGAGTCTGGTTAGTTATAGCGGGGTTTCCACTCCCCCTGCCCGTAAAATGATGTATTTTACCCTTATAGTGAAGCCATTACTTATATCTGTGAAACATATAGTGCCTTGATTAGTGAAACAACTGACCTACCATAGCAGGCATTATGTTATGCCATAGAGATAACATAGACATACGAATTAGTTGCTAAGGGAACAGGCGGTCTGTTACACCATACAGTAGGGAAGGGAATAACAGAAGAGGCTGGGATGGAATCATGTGATAGTGTTTTATATTGTATATGGTTCAGTGTGAAATATATGTACAAAATAGTGCAGCGAGTGTTCACCGAGAAATATTGCGTGCATTGACTGACAGCGGATAGTTATGTAATGATCAGAGACAAGAAAATACTCCACACAGTGACACATATATGACATTATATACGTATGTCTTGCAGCGAATGTTCGTGGAGGAATCTTTTGTGTGCATCGCATGTGTTAGGCAAACGTGGTGCAAGGAACAGAGAATACACCACACACACATACATACACACATATGCATATACACACTCACACTCACTCACGCACCCATGAACACACACACGACTCACACATACTTAACTCATCTTCAGTTCCTTCAAGTTCCTGCCAGCAGCTCAACACCGCTGGAGCAAGTGAGTTATCCTTATTTTGTTGATTTGTACATTGACCTGTTTCTACATTTCTATATTTTTTTCACAAATAAGTATTGTTTTTTACATATACACATATGAGATGGAAGAAAGTTCAGTTTTAGTATCAGTACCTAGCAAAAAGACTAGTGGAAATGTCGAGTTACTGAGAGCACTATCAAAGAGCTTATGATATTTCACGTGTATAATTGAGTAAAAAATAATAATAATAATAATAAAACGTAACAAGCGAAAATATGTAAGTATTCGTGAGGCAAGGAAATTGAGCGTTTTTATCTCACTTGCGGGCGAGGAAGTGTGTTCTATCTTTGTCTTCCATTTACTCCAAAATTATTGAACGTATTGATTTCCTGTAAGAACCATGATAAAGATCAGTGAATTCTACATATGTACAGGACATAACTATGTAATTTCTCTAATGAAAAGTTGTGGTTACGTAGGCGGTTATTGTGTGCGCATGATGAAAGTGCACCGCGGCCGGGAGTACCCTGTAGTTTTTTGCGATTTACTCGGAAACTATGAGGCTTATCAAAACAAAAAGGTTTCAGGAGAAAGCTTATGAAATTCTACATAAGATTATGTAATAAAAACATAAGGTGTGCAAGAAAACTTTTGCAGTATACCTCCCTGAACAAAAATCAATTTTTTTTTACAAAAATGGCTTTTAGTTTTTGGCTATTCGAAAACTACAAATCGCATCACAACCGGACATACCTCATTAGAAAGCCAATGAAATTCTATCAAAACTTATAATAACATTTTTTCTGTATGATGGAAAACACTCGAACGACGATGTTGGGAAGTGAGATCAACTTTCCAAAATGTTTATTCACGGCGGCCTTGTGTACTTTTATTCGTATTTTTCTGGTTTTTTTTGGCTTATCAGCTAGAACAAACATCGGCGAATATGATGATGTGAGTTTCAGGGCAACATTTTGAGGTTTGGGTGGCAAAAATGAGGCGAGAATACATGTAATATGCGTACCGCGGGCTGCCAGCCGAGCTCGCGGGGGAGTAAAATCATGAGCCGTGAAACTTAATAAAACTTACCGTGCACGAAAGGGTTAAAAGAGAAATCCTGGGAGTGAGTAATTGTTCTTATTGTCTTTGATTAGTAGGATTTTTTTTTTTTCTGCAAGATGTGATGTTTCTCATAAGGTGGATGAGATTATCTGGGCATATCCAGAATGCAGTAAAGACTTCATCTCAGTAAGGGTTATATAACAGTTCTTAGCCAGTTGATGTTGTCACCTCCTCCTCCTCCTCCATAGGTTAGGGTGAGGTAGGGTTTAGAGAGCCTGGGGATGAAAAAAATAATAATAAGACATTTTCTGCTTCTTTAGGGCAATTAGTTTTAAAAACAAAAATTTTTCTCAGGGTCATGGCAAGATCACAAGTCAGAATGAAGTAACAGTCCTGGGTGAAGATAGTTCTGCCACTGAAGTTGTGAAAGCCAAAAATATCTTAATAGCCACTGGTTCAGAAGTGACGCCATTCCCTGGCATTGAAATTGATGAGGAGACAATTGTTTCTTCAACTGGTGCTCTCAAATTGAAGAAAGTCCCAGAAAAGATGATCCTCATCGGAGCAGGAGTCATAGGTCTGGAACTTGTAAGTATGGATTAAGTCTGAATTATCTTGCTTTATATTTGGTAGAGGTATTAGTTGCAGTTTTATCACTCTGATGGGGCTGTAATAGGTTGGCTCAGTTAAGTCTCATATGGTTAAAACTATATCATGACGGGGAAGACAGGCCCCTACTTTTTGAAGCAGGTGATGAATATAGGTTGTGTCTGATACCTCTGTTGTGCATCACATCATAGCTGACTTCACTTTAATGTGGAATGCAGGCTAAAAAAATCTGAGAACCATGAGCATTCTATAAAATTTTCCTTAAAAAATTAGGGGACTTGCCTTTCCTTTTACTATAAGAGTTTTGTGCATATGGTCAGTATTGAAACATGTCTGATTTCAGGGTTCAGTGTGGTCTCGACTTGGAGCACAGGTCACCGCAGTGGAGTTCCTGGATGCCATAGGTGGTGTTGGTATAGATGGAGAAATATCAAAGAACTTCCAAAGAATCCTCACCAAACAGGGAATCAAGTTTAAGCTGAGCACAAAAGTTCTGAGTGCTAGAAAGGAAGGAGATACAGTGAAAGTTTCTGTGGAGGGAGTTAAAAATAATAAGGTTTGTAACTTTGTATATACAGTAACAGTCCATTAATCCAAACACTGGTAATCCGAAAATCCCAATAATACGAATTTTTGAGGAAGGCTGACAAAAATTCCAATTGTAAAAAAGATCAAAATTTTAAAATTCAATCTGGGCGCCAAACGCGCCGAAGTGCTGAGCGGTGTGGTCATGGATCAGATGATGCATGGATTGGCAACTCCTTGTAAACAATCGACCACTTTTGGATCTGTACCGTAGGTTTAAGGAATTTTCCACAGTAATACACATTAAGTTTTTGTGCCTTTACAGTACATGGGTTTTATTCACTCCTGTATGGAGTACAACTCTCATGTGTGGGGAGGCTCCCCACATGCAGCTCTTCTCAATAGGGTGGAGTCAAGGGCTTTTTGTCTCATTAACTCTCCTCCTCTTACTGATTCCCTTCAACCTTTGTCTCTTCGCCACACTGTTGCATCTTTATCTCTCTTCTATCGCTACTTCAACGGTCACTGTTCCTCTGAACTGTCTGCTTGCATCCCTCCACCTCTACGACGGGCACGTAGTACCCGTCTAGCAACAAACTGTCATCCCTTTTCTGTCCAGTTCTCTAATGCAGGAGTTAACCGTTATTCCCAGTCCTTCATTTATGCAACTGGTCAGCTCTGGAACTGTCTATCTATGTCTGTATTCCCTACTTCCTATGATCTCCAGTCTTTCAAACACAGTGTGTCCAGGCATCTCGAAATGAGTAGATCTTGAATTTGGCTCTCTTTTGTATTGTTTTTGCTTTTTCTTGGAAGGAACAGTATGTGGGCCCATGGCAATAAAACAAATAATTAAATAAATAAAAATAAAATAAAAAAATAACCCTGGACTTACTCTCTCTAATTGCTTTTACCTGCCTACGACTGCTGTTTTCGACACTATGCATTACTGGTGAGTTAAACAACCCATAACATCTCTTAATTTACCAGTTACAGTTTGTGGCTTAAGTAATACAATACGTAATGTTAAGTATGTGCCATATTGTATCATGAATGAATGAAAAGGGATCCATTCATTAAAATTTGTGTTTAAACATGAAATTGTCTTTGGGGTCCTGCCCAAAAATGTGAAAAATCTGATAATCCGAATGATTCTCGGTCCACTGCCATTCGGATTAATGGACTTTTACTGTACTATCGCTCAAAAAAGTATCCTTGCTAAAATGATGCGAGTCATTTTGACGCAGTGGACAGTGAAATAAGGAAGACTGATGCCGTTCGAAACGCTTTGCTCATTGTGAAGTCCTGCATTCATGTGAGTAAGAATACTTTTTGAGCAATAGTACAGCAGCTACTTAAGTCATGCATCAGGTATCTGTCCCAAGTAAAATATTAATTTCTCCTCTGCTTCATAATTTGTCTTCATAGTGTAGAAGGTCCAGGTACGCCCTTCCAGATCTAGTGAGGTATTATGTGGCAACTTATGGCGCTTTGTGCTCTTCATATTCTGTCCAACCCACTGTATCAGTTCAGATCTGCTCAGGTCACATATATCATTTCAAGCCCATTGCACCCATTCAGACACAGCTAGGCCATATCAGGGCAGCTGTTATCTAGGTCCATTCAGATCATTAGGTTCAGGACTTTCAAATCCATTCATGCTCGTTCATATCTGTTCCCATCCATTCATCTGAACCTTCTAGATTTTGCATTTCATTTAATCTATGTTCTGACCCTAGCAGATCAGCTCAGCCCTATTTTTAGCAAGTAGACTCTCCCAGGTTTACAGTGCATTTGTTAGGTTCGTGCCTAATTGGTACCACAGTCGTGTGGTGAAACTAAAAATCGCAAAACCTGTGCGTATACTATACATTTAATAAGTGGTAATTGGTTCAGGGGTCAGCCACCTCACTCCCCCTTAGCTACCCATTAATGACAATACCTCTTCTGTAAATTACATACAGTCAATCAGCTATATACATGCAGACCCTGAGATATGATACCCCTAGATGCAATACCCTTGCATAGCAATGGGGTAGAAATGCCACCCTACCCCGCCGAATGATGGCTAAACCCCGGTATAACGATACACAGTTGCAGCTCGTTGTACGTTGTTTTGGCATACGATAATTTGCTACAACGATAACAAAAAAGTTACACCCAAAATTTCGATTTACAATGAATTTCCTGCTGATATTGGCATCGGAAAATTTCATACGAAGCACCAGGCGCACGCAAGGCGACCATCGCTCGTCTCAGGCAAGATGGCAGCCCCATCGTTCATTGTTTTGGTTGCGCAGTTCCACCACCCCTTCAAAGCCGTCTTTTCCACTCGTTCACGTGAGCCCCCCTGCTATCATCACCTCTCAGCCAAGCATTGTACAACAATATACATTGTGTAGCACCAGGCCTACGTTACACAAGTGTGATTATTGTGTTGTTGCAGTGATTTACTGTACATGAGTAACGCTGCCTGTATTAATGTGATACTGTTTGTTTTGGTGAATTACTGTACTGTGGATATGTGTAAAGTCTTGGATAGGTGACTTCAGAAAGTTGAGTTGATGTAACCGCCCTTTTATAATGTACTGTATTTCAATCTCTCGATTTGCGATAAACTCGTTATATGTTAAAGTATGACCTAATGTAACCCCATCGTATAACAAGTTGTGACTGTACAGTAATCCCTCCAAGATCCGACGTAATAGAGCCCAAGCAACGTCCGGTACTTGATCATGTCCGGCACTTGGGAATAATGTCCCTGGACAGGTACTTATAGACCCCAACCCAACCTAACTTTGAAAGCCACCTAAATAACTCCCTACCGGACATGCACAGCATCTATTTAAGACCCTTTGCACACAAATAAGAGACAGAAACCATAAAATAGATGAAAAGGAACCAGAGAATGAGACAGTAGAAGTGAGCAAGGAAAATATTTATTAGTGTACAGGGTACTTATGACACGTCCACGGCCATCATGAAGATTAACCTGCCTCCTCTATGGCTCTGACAGTGGTGAAGGTGCACTTGAAGCACGTACAGTAATCTAGTGTTGTGCTGCACTTAATCCTTTGCATTGTGAATTATAATTGTTTAACATTGCACATTCTGTTCTTACTTGCACCACATCAGTTGCAGCATGGCAATGTTACACTCTGCACTTAATCCTTTGCACTCCGAATTCTAATTTCTTAACACTGCACAACACTGTAAATTCCCATGTGGTCTAGTGGCGAGGTATTGCAGTTTATTCACTGTCAGAGTGAGTATGTGGGCAGCCATGGCAACGAGCGTTCAGTCACGACAGTAGGTTGGTGGGAAATGGGGAGGATGCAGGGGCACTGAAGCGGCCGTCGCTGGAACTACGCACCAAATCACAACTGTTCATCACCGTGCGGCATATTTAGAGTAGGGATGAACACATATTGGC
>JAGKTI010023902.1:0-14602 GCA_018397915.1 Birgus latro
GATACGCATGTGGTATGAGGAATGTGGAACGGGAAAGAATACACAAATTTGGGGAAGCAATGAACTATGTGCAACTCACCTTTTAGGAAAAGAGAGTAGATTGATTACATATATGTCTGGGAGAAATAATAGCCAGACTGACAGATTTCCTGGTCAGAAGGGATGATAGGAGGTTGGTGAGAGATGTTAAAATTACCGGGAACAGTGTGTGCAGCAACACAAATTACTGATATGTGACATGCCGCTTAAGGAGCAAGTGGTGGAGAAGGGAACCTATGCACTTGGGAGGAAAATATACAAGTTGAAAAACCAAGCAGTGAGGAAGTCTTCTATAATAGATGAGCAGAGTTGTGGCTGAACGGGGAGCTGTTGACTGATGTGTAAATGAACAGTACTGAGCTCTCACGAACAATCTCCTGAGAGTTACTGATTCAGTGTGGATGGGCAGGGGGACCTCCAAGACATAATGAAACATGGTGGTGGGAAGAGGGTGTAGAAACCTCAGTTATGGAGAAAAGAAGGTTTTTTCCAGTAACAGAAAAGAGGTGGTAACCGGGAGGAATACCTGTACTTGGCTGCCACGTGTAGGGCTAGAAAGGAGGTATACAGGGCAAAATCAGTGTCTCAGAGACTACTCGATGGCACAAATAGTGCTGTAAAGAAAAATATGCTATTTGTTGGTGGCTGATCAGATGAGGAGGGAAAGCTGAGATATCCTAGTTAAACAAAGTTTGGAGAATGATGAGGGAAGGGTAGTAATAGACAGTGAGGATATGACAGACGCCTGGAAACAGAATGAAAACTGGTTGCTGAATAAGGAGTTTGACTGGAAGAGGAAAGATTTGTCAGCAGATCCAGCATTTGGCCCTTGGCCATTGATTGATGATGCTACTATTATAGGACAATAGAAAGGATGCAGTTGCGGAAGGCTGCAAGTGTGTCTGGGATGACTGCTGAAATGCTGAAGGCCTCAAGAAATATTGGAGGAGGGTTAGTTACTAATATGATAAATGCAGTTATATATGAGTGCATTCTCCTAGATGACTGGCTGAAGAGTATGGTTGTAAATCTGTACAAGGGGAGGGTGATGCCCTGGAAAAAGGAAATTATACAGGCATAAAACTTTCGGATCAGATAATGAAGGTAACAGAGTTCTAGAAGGTATAATTAGGGAAAGAGTGAATATTTATGAGATGCAGTTTGGGTTGATGCCGGGCAAAGGGACTACAAATGCCACATTCACTGTCTGCGAGCTTTAGGAAAAATATATAGGAGAGAAGAGGAATGTGTACTTTGTTTATCTTGATGTGGAGAAGGCCTTTGAATCCCTAGGAAGGCGATAAAATTGGCAATGAGAAAGCTTGGGATCGAAGAGTGGCAGGTTAGAGTGGTTATGGCTATATGGGTGTCTGCACCCAGGTGAGAAAGAATGGAGATTGGAGTGATGAGTTTTCCATGAATGTTGGCAAGCATCAGGGGTCAGTCTTGAGCCCCTTATTGTTTGTCATGGTGCTTGAAGTTCTCTCATGTGACTTCAGAAATGTACTCCCATGGGAGATGTTGTATGCTGATGACTTGATTGCAGAGACTGAAAGGAAGACGGAGGAAAGACTGGAAGTAAAGATACGGAATGGGGCAGAAGGGTTTGAGAATAAACGTGGATTAAAAAAAAGAAAAAAAGTGCAGATGATATCTAGGGCTGCTGCTGATGGCAGTACTGTCACAGCAGAGGGAGAAAGACTATGATTGGCTGGCCACAAGGGTGTGGGAATTATCTGCATCTTGTGCAATATTTGTAATGAGTGGGTGAATAAGAGATGTAGTAGTATTAAAGGCAGAATGCGAGATAATGCTGATTTTGTGTGTGCAGTGTGTCGGGGGAGCATATAGAGACTGTCAGTCGTGACAGGATTAATCTTGCTGGTGAGTCTCATGAGTGTGTGGAAGAGTTTTATTTGAGAGACGTATTATGTGATGGAGATGGGGCTGGAACTAGTACTGTTATGGTGGTACAAACTGAGTTTATCTGGGTTCTGCTAACCAGGAAAGAATACACAAAACACACTTATGAAACACTCTAATAGTACAAGGCGGACACACAAACTCCGAGTGGCAGGACTACACGTTTGTTGTGAATCTTTCACTTTGACTACAATATTATTACAATAAGGTCTGGGACATACAGAGACATACAGATAAGGTAAACTAAATGGTCAATCGGGGATATGTGTCTTACTAGGGAACCTGAAGGGACCTCTGTTCCAAGTGTCTCTAGGGACTGCCACCAAGTCTATACACTGGAATAAGAGCAGAGACCCGGGAGGTGAGTTTACATCTGTCTGATCGGGTGTTGTTCATTGTGTATTTTAAGGCAAAAGACCAAAAGGGAGAGACTATGACTAGTTCCGAAGGTGGGGAACGAAATGTCTAGTTCTTCCTTAGGACCTGAAGCGAAGAAACGATAGTGTGTTGTGCTGTTCCCAAAGTGGGCTATCAGGGAGGTTAGAAGGGACCTGAGAAAATTGGGACAGCAAGGTGGTCTATTTTGTTGCTAGGATCTCCTTTCCAGGTGTAGGGGGAAGGGGACTGAAGGAGCATGTAATAGGGAACACAAGGGGTGGGGTCATTCTGGGAATTGTGGTATCTTGCAGTGGTCGGTCTTCGTCAGAAATTTGTCGTGGCCTCTCCGGTGTTGAACTGCATCAAGCCAGTTCAGTAGGGGAGGAGGGACGTCGTGGTTACTCTGGAGCTGAACTGCGTCGAGCCAGTTCAGTAAGTTAGGAGGGATGTCGTCACATCATGGCCGCTCTGGAACAGAATGGAGTCGAGCCAGTTCGGTAGGGACGTCACGTAGGTCTCGGCTCAGGAAATGTCACGGCCATTCAGGAGCAGAACTGTCAAGTCAGTTCTGGTGAGACATCATGTCAAGCCAACGTCTGGTCAGAGAAGCATCGAGCTTTCCTTGAAGTACTTGCCTTGATCTAGTACTTGACTGATGAGTGCTGGCTGCTTGCAGTTCTTGGAGCTCTGGATATGACGGTGGGTGGGTCGTGGCTCTGGGCGAGAGGAGCGTCCAGTGACAGTGCAAGCATGGTCTCGACGCCCTTCTTGCTCTGACGCTTGCATCACACCTATCCTGGTGGTGTAGCAAAGCTGTCTCCCATCCCTGGGATGGTCTTCTGTGGTGGTAAGTGGAGTGAGGACTGCGGTAGATAGCCTCGTCACGGGCATTTCACTACCCTCGCCATTTTTTAAACCAAGTCCTTGTGGCATGAGGTCAGATGACTTTTCCTGGCTGGTGACCATGGTTGGCATAAGGTCCTGCAAGGTGTAATACCAGGCTTTGGATCATTCAAAAGGTCTCCTCTTTGAGTCTCTGACAAGAATGAGAGAGCTTGGTTTGGGGTGGGTTGCGAGGAGACGTAGCAAGTGTCAAGGGCCCTGGATACACTTCTTGTGTCTGGTATGGGAAATTCAAAAGGCATAGCAGACAAACATGGTAGTGTGCGTTGAGTGTGGATGGAGAGAGGAGATGGCAGCAATGGCTGTGGATGTGATGGTAGCTGGAAGGCGAATGGTGATCCTTGACCCAGGGTTGGGGTTGGAGTCACCTGTTGCGGATGCGAAGCTAGTAATGGAATGGGTGTGAGCCGGTCCATGGATAGGCGAGGAGGAACTTGTATTAGTCAGCGATCTTATCTCTCTAAGCTAAGCTGTTGGCTGAGTTTGGTTTGTGGTTAGGGTTGGAGGGGAGGTGGGGGGTGGGGTGACAGGTTTTGAGGGTATTGCGGGGCTATATCAGTTAGGTGGTTTGGATTGGCAGTCTGATCTGTTGAAAATGGGAATGTGGCTTCTTCCGTCTGATAGGTGTGTGGAGAAGGACGCTTGGCTAGTTAATCTCAGGCTTTGGGAGGATGGATATGAGGTTGGGCAATGTCGTGCTGGGGGTTGTGGTAAGGGTGACGAATGACTGGGAATATGAGACGAATGAGAATGGGTAGGTGACAATGCACGGGGTGGCAGGGTGGCTAAGGGTTGGAATGGTGGATTTGAGTGTGTAGTGGAAGGTGACGAAGGGGATGAAGATGAGTTGCCGGTTAGGGGATTGTGGGGTGGATGGGTTGAATGGTGGAGATGAGGGTTAAGTCTGGGGAGGGGAGGTTGGGTGACTGTGCTGAATATTGTGGTGATGGTGAGGGAGAAAATTTCATGGTGTCAATAGACATAGCTGACGTGTTAATTAGATGGAGAGATTGTAGGTGCATCGTCGATGTATCATAGATCGCACCAGCCACCAGAGTTAATAGTGCTGCCTTTGTAGATAATCATAACTCAGGAAGTGGGCAGCTGCTGAGAAAATCATGAGGTGCTGGATGGCTCTTTATGGGTCATGCTTTGCCTCACTTTCACTTCTAACTTTCCATAGTCTCGTAAGTGAAGGTGATGTATAGACAATCTGGGGTTAAGTGGGTTTTATTGACACAGTGACAGAGTGATGAGACCCACTGCTTGCTGCTGCCTTCCTACTCTACTCTCCTTCTCTGAGTATCTCTCCGATTTCCCAGCCTATACGGTACACAATGACCGGAATGCATATACAGTATGTGTGTGTGTGTATTTACCTAATTGTGATATACAGGAAATGAGCTACGCTTGTGGGGTCCGTCTCTTTTTGTCAGTAAGTCAAATTTTGCTTTACACTCGTTAAGTTTTTAGACTGGACGATCTCTTTGTCCAGTCTATTCCACAGGTCTATGCATCTATATGGAAAACTTTATTTCTTGATGTCCTTCAAGCTTCTTCAGTTTCAGTCTGTGTCCTCTTGTTGCTCTATTATCTCATACGAGCATATCTTCTCTATCAATTTTATCTACTCCCATCATGGTCCTGAACACTGCAATCATGTCACCCCTCTCTCTCCTTTCCTCTAAGGAAGGCAAATCCAGCCTCTCTAGCCTCTCACTGTATGACAGATCTGCCAGACTGGGGACCATCTTAGTTGCTGATCTTTGTATTCTCTCAATCTTGTTTATATCTTTCTTTTTGTGTGGGGACCACACTACTGCTGCATATTCTAAACTGGGGTGGATCATGGCCACTATCAATTTTTTCATCATCTCTTCATTCATGTAAAGAAATGCCACTCTTATGTTGGTCAAGAGTTTATGTCTCTCTATCTATCTTGTTAATGTGTTTTTCAGGTGAAAAACTATCCTGGACCAGCACTCCTAAATCTTTCTCTTCTCTCACATTTGTGATTGGTTCATTACCCATTATATAATTCATTGATGGTCTCTTGGTGCTTTTACCCATTTCCAATATTTTACATTTTTTTGCGTTGAATTTCATTTCCCACATCCAGCTCCGATCATGTATCCTATCCAGATCCTCCTGCAGCATTTTACAGTCCCCTTCAACCTCTACTTCCTCAAGATCTTTGCATCATCAGCAAACAGACTTGCATAACTGTTCACTCCATCTACCATATAATTTATGTAAATCAGGAACATTACTGGCGCCAACACCGAGCACTGTGGGACACCACTTGTTACTTCTCTCCATCCAGATGTCCTGTCCTTTATTACTGTCCTAATTTGTCTGTCTCTCAAAAAGTCTCTCATCCATTACAGGAGGTTACCCTTCAGTCCTCCTACATGCTCTAATTTCCACATTAGTCTCTTATGGGGTACATTGTCAAAGGCCTTCTCCAAATCTAAATACACACAGTCCACCAAACCGTCTCTCTCCTGTAGCACGTCAATCGCTCTTGAGCAAAAGCTCAACAAGTTGGAAACATATGACCTTCCGCTTCTGAATCCAAATTGACTTTCAGTCAAAATATTCATCTCTTCCAGATATTTTATCCACCTATCATTCAGAATCTTCTCGCACAATTTTGCAACCATGCTGGTTAGGGGCACTGGTCTATAGTTCAGGGGTTCTTCCTTGTTTCCTCCCTTGTAAATTGGTACAACATTTGCTCTCTTCCATTCCCGAGGCACTTTCCCTTCTTTCAGCGAACACACAATTAAACTGTGAATCTTATCCGATCGAGTCTGGCATAAATCTTTAATTTCCAAACTGCCCTCCTACGGTTTCTATCTTTCAATGTGTGCCGTCATCTCTAGCTTCCTTTCTGGTCGTTCTATAGCTGCTGTTGTAGACGGCCAACGTTCTTCTCCTAGACCTGTCAACAGTGGTGTTCCTCAGGGCTCTGTCCTATCACCAACTCTCTTCCTTTTATTCATCAGTGACCTTCTAAGCTGTACATCTAACCCTATCCACTCATATGCTGATGATTCCACCCTTCACCTTTCCATTCAGTTTCTGCAATGTCCATCTCAACAGTTGCTTCAACAAAAAAGGGATGAGGCTATGGCACACCTAATGTCTGACTTGGCTCGTATCTCTGATTGGGGTAAAAATAATCTTGTTATTTTTAAAGCATCAAAAACTCAGTTCTTACACTTATCAACCCAACAAAATCTTCCTCAGGATTACCCACTAATGATTAATAATGTCCAGCTCAGTCCTGCAACATCCTTGAACATGCTTGGGGTTTCATTCTCTCGGAATTTGTCTTGGAAAGAACATATATCTCTTGTGAAATCTGCTTCCAAGAGATTAGGTGTGCCAAGCCAATTCCGAACTTTCTTTACCCCTGCACAGTTGTTGACCTTGTACACGGATTTTATTCGCACGTGTATGGAGTACAACACTCATGTGTGGGGAGGCTCCCCACATGCAGCTCTTCTCAATAGGGTGGAGTCAAAGGCTTTTCGTCTCATTAACTCTCCTCCTCTTACTGATTCCCTTCAACCTTTGTCTCTTCACCGCACTGTTGCATCTTTATCTCTCTTCTATCGCTACTTCAACGGTCACTGTTCCTCTGAACTGTCTGCTAGCATCCCTCCACCTCTACGACAAACTCTCATCCCTTTTCTGTCCAACTCTCTAATGCAAGAGTAAACCATCACTCCCAGTCCTTCATTTATGCAACTGGTCAACTCTGGAACTGTCTTCCTCTGTCCGTATTTCCTACTTCCTATGATCTCCAGTCTTTCAAACGCAGTGTGTCCAGGCATCTCGAAATGAATGGATCTTGAATTTGGCTCTCTTTTGTATTGTTTTTACTTCTTCTTGGAAGGAAAAGTATGCGGGCCCATGGCCTTTGGTTCCTTCTTCCTTGCATAAAAAAAAAAAAAATGTTCACTGCATTCCTTCAGTATCCAATTTGAAATTCCATCCGGTCCTGGGGCTTTCCTTACATCTTGAGTTTCCAGTAATTTGCATACTTCCTGCACTTCCACTTTTATATCTTTTATCACTACATTCCTAGTCACTCCCTCCCCCTCCACAAACTCCCCTTCATTAGTAAAAACTGATTGGAAACGTTTGTTCATTATTTCAGCTTGCACTGCCGCATCTTTATAGACCTCTCCTTCTACTTTCAGTTTGGTGATTCCTTCCTTTTGTTTCAATTTGCCATTAACAAATCTATAAAACAGTGCTTGAGTGCACAGATTACGCATAGGCATTCGTGTTTTGTGGCTGCGTAGTTTGCTTTGGACAGGTTAAGGGTTCTGCTTATGCAAGTGATGATGTGCTCCTTCCCCTCCCAAACATTTGCAAGGACAACGCCTATTCAGACTAGGGAGATGTTGGTTTACAGCCTGAAAGGTTGTGTGTAGTCTGGGAAGACGACTGTTGGCGCTGTGGTGACGTGGTGTTTGAGTTCTTCGAATGCCTCGAGTCTCGGGGAAGTCCACTGGAAAGCTTCACCCTTCTTCATCATGTCGTGCAGTGGTTTGGCGATAGTAGACAAACCGTCGGTAATAGGAGGCTAGGCCTACAAAGGTGTGGACTCCTTTGACTTCAGCACGTGAAGTTAGCTCTGCAATGGCGCAGAACTTCTCAAGATCTGGGGCGAGCCCCTCGGTGGAGATTATATGGCTCAGAAATGCAACAGATTCTCGGGCAAGGTTGCAGTTTGAGGGTTTGAGCTTAAGACCGGCGGCTTTAATGCACCTCAGTACCTGCCTCAACCACTGGAGATGGCACTGAGGTGGGGGAGGGAACGATTTCTGGTGAGATGAGGCAACTCTTGGCAAAAGGCTGCTCCATCTGCAGGAAGAACAGCAATGGGTGCTGGGAAAGGGTCCCCAGTGGCACCCAGGCTTGATGGTGGGGCTGGATGGCAGGCATCTTTTTGTTGATGGCCTGTGTAACTGTGCAGGCAAGCCATGGGGTTGTGGGTCCTGAACTGGAGACACCAGAGATGGCAGTCAATAGTGGCCCCCAGTTTTTGTAACATGTCCAAACCGAGGAAGCCATCATGAGTCATACACCTCGAGTTGAAGACGATGAACGGGTGGACAGTGTAGACCAATGGATCTGGGGTGGTTACATTGGGGGGAAGGGTTTCACCTCTCAGGGCCAGCTGTTCATCCCCTGCTCCAATCAGGTCGGTGGGCAAGGCATGAAGGGTTTTAAAAATCACCTGGCTTTTCTGATAAAACCGTGTGTACAGGCAAGCACGGTGCCTGTGTCTACTAGGAGCCTCACAGGGACTCCATGAAATGTAATCTTCATGTAGAGAGGCGTCTTAAGCTTAGTGCTAGTTGCCCCAGCCAGGACCAGGGCCAATGAGGAAGGACCTAAAAAATCCAGTCCAGCTTCAGAAGACTCAGTTTCTTCCAACTCATCATCTACATAGTCATCAGTAGACTCCATGATGACCTCTTCCCACCCTGTGGCCTATAATTAATTAAGGATAACAAATAACTGAGTTACTTTTTTTTCTCTTTGTCTTGTACAATGTGCCCTCACACAATGCAAGTTTACAGGCGCCAGAAACCCTCGCTTTCTATGATTTTGCATTGTGTGAACCAAAGAACTTATGGGAAAAATGGTATATGGTGGACAGACCAACCAGGGCTTGGTCTTTGGGTTCCCTTCCAGCTTACTCTACCCTGCTAATACTTTGTCTAATAGAACTTCTAGTTGGACCAACAAATAAAACAACAAACAGAACATCATGTACCTTTATTTAGTGACTTCTGGGCTTGTTAAGAAGGGAGGGAGGTGGGTATCCAAGGCTCGGGGCGTCTACTCTTCCCCCGCGAGGCAGGGTGCCCCGCTGTTGCTTTCATTGTCACTGCTGAGGTCTCCTGGAGGTGCCATAAACCATGATGAACAGGTGGGTACTGCTATGATGCTAAAATGGACCACAGGATGCAAGGTACAACATGTGTTCTCGCACCAATATGGAGGAGAAGTGTCTGTTTACCCACGAAAGTCGGTAAATGGCATGCAGATAGCTGGCCAGCCACCCGCCATTTTGAATCTGGCTCATTGCCAGCCACCTGCCTTCATGTGACTGACTCACATTGTCCTGCCCGACAATCATAGTAATGGTGGGAAGTCCATTTTTGCCTTGGATTCGTACAGCTGATTTGCATGTTGGGAAGCTTGATTTGCAGGTTTCGCATTCGATAAAACTAAGAATTTTCTGGGCTGACCTTGCATTGTAGGTGTTTTGCACCATGTGAGTTCACATTGTATGGGGGTGCACTGTACTGTACTTGGTTTACAATCCCTGGGAATAATGACTATNNNGTTCAATTGAGCACCATCACTTGAAACTGTAGACTTACAGTCTCACTCTCTACCATGGAGTTCTCCAGAACAGAAACCATAGGGATCCATATCAAACTATACAAACCAAACAAAATTTTTATGACTGGTAACAGCCAGCCCCACACTAACCTCCTCAAAGTATAGGCGCTTGGGTCAAGGCTACAGTAGTACAGTGCACATGCTGACAGATGACCAGCCAGTTCCCTTGATGATACTACATGACTGGTTAACCCTCAGTCACCTCCTGGAGACTGAGCCTATGCACGTGGCTACACCACCTCTATGACTGGGGTGCTCTAACCACTTGATCACCAGGTGCCTCTTTCCACCAGACTCCATCCTATGCTGTTTTAGGAACCTTCAGTGGCATCTTCCTCTTTGGTGTCTTCTGTCCCAAGCCAGGAGTGAACACTTTCTGCTTACGAGGGATCTTGGCTGATCCTAACTTAGTCTTCCTTGCCAGTGGACTGTTCTTGGAAAATGGGGTGTGAGGACTGCTGACTTTCTTTTCACTTAAAGTCTCTGGTGTTTTCTTGGAGGATTTTCCAGGCTTACTGGATGACTGTTTGGGGGATAGTTTCATAGATTTACCAAGCTGTTTGGGAGTACTATCAAAATGTTTGCTTGGTGATTTTTTTTTTTTTTTTTGTATCTCTTTTTTGGAGGTTTAATCAGTAAGTCTACCTGGTGACTTTTTTGGTTTCTCTGGTATCTCTAGCATTACAGGGACCATTTTTGAGTCCACTTTATGTTCCTCCTGGTCAGAAACATCATGCAGGGCTTTGTCTTGTTTCACTTTCTTGGGAGTCTTCTTAGATGCTGCAATCTGCTTAGGAGTGGGAGCTTTCACTGATGTAGGACTTCTCTTAGTAAGTCTGCTTGGTGACTTTTTTGGTTTCTCTGGTATCTCTGGCATTACAAGGACCATTTTTGTGTCCACTTTTTGTTCCTCCTGGTCAGAAATATCATGCAGGGCTTTGTCTTGTTTCACATTCTTGGGAGTCTTCTTAGAAGCTGCATTCTGCTTAGGAGTGGGAGTTTTCACTGATGTATGACTCTTCTTTGAAGTCTTCTTAGAAGCAGTCTTAGGGTTAGGAGTCTTATCAGTAAGAGTTGGAGTCTTATTAGGAACAGGAATCTTCTGAGGAGTCACTGATGTAGGACTCTTCTTTGGCATCTTCTTTGTATTACTAGTTTTAGGAAGAGGAGTCTTCTTAAGGGTTGGCATATTATCAGGTGTAGGAGTCTTCTTATGAGCTAGAGTTTCCTTGAAAATATCAATAGATACCACCTTTGAGATTTTCTTGGGTGTTGTAGATTTAAAACTATTAATTTTCACTGCCGCTGGTGACTCTTCTTGACCAGTGTTCTCAGGATTTGTGACTTTTTTCCGTTTTATGCCTGTGGTTTTGGGGGTGGACTCATGATCTTCAACACTTTCAGACTTTCTTTTGATGGACCCCTTAGGTGATCTGGATGATGAGGATATCTTTACAAACTTCTTGACTGCATTTGGTGGTGTCTTGAACTGGATCTCATCATCACTCTGGTCCACCTCCAGCACCAGCTTCTCACTGCTCCCTTCATCTACTCTGGCTCTGGACAGGTTTAACTTGACCTGAAAGGTAGACACATTTAGGTTACACCTGCAGTTATGAAGAGAAAACAAAACTTCATATGGGAACACTTACAGCTACAATCTTTTCATTTTAACTGGCCTAAAATAGCCATCTCTCCATCCTGAATATCAAGCGGTTACAATACATTACCACTAGAATATGGTGTTAACCACGAAGATTTATTGTGTAAAGAATGCTGAGATATAGTGCTGTCTTATTCTGCTACAGATCTACATTTAAAAAAATAGGAAGGGGGCGAGGGCAAGTTCAGGCAAAAACCATATACATGGGAGACAGGAGTTTGAGCAGCAAAGATCCAGAAAATCACTAGTGATTTTACTTACAGACAGAACTGGAGAAAAAAAAAAGAGAAATTAGTTGGAGAAAAACTGGGATGTTTTAGGAAGGGCAGAGATTGTGTATGTCTGATGTCCATCCTAAGGTGTTTGGTGGAGAAGATTCTAGAGATGGGAAGAAGTTGTATGCAGCCATCATGGATTTGGAGAAAGCATATGACAGGGTGGACAGACAGAGAATGTGAACAATATTAAGAATATTTGGAGTAAGTGGGATGTTGTTGAATGCGATAAAGAATATGTACGAAGGCACTAGGCCTAGAGTGTGTGGGGATGGGGAACAATGAATTTTTCTATCTGAATGTTGG
Organism: Birgus latro; assembly: GCA_018397915.1. Taxonomy (NCBI): domain Eukaryota; kingdom Metazoa; phylum Arthropoda; class Malacostraca; order Decapoda; family Coenobitidae; genus Birgus; species Birgus latro. The sequence goes on from JAGKTI010023902.1 coordinate 11,923, forward strand.
AACAAAACAGGGATGTGTCATGTTTCCATGGTTGTTCAATCTGTAAGTGGATGGAGTTATAAGGGAGATACAAGGTAGAGTGGTGGATGATGGAGCAGCCCTAATGAAAGAGGGCAGCATTTGGAAACTTCCTATTGTGTTGAATGCAGATAATACTGTATTGTTAACCCTTCGTTAGTCCGGTGGGGTATTCAAACGTAGTTAGTCTGGTGGGGTGTTACACACCCCAATACAAAAATACATGTAGTGTTACTGTCATGTAAAATATATTCAAACTGCTACTTCATCGTATCTCTGCAATCACTAATGAACAGACTGAATGGCTTGTAGTGGGTGTTCATTAATTTAAAATAATAAAATATAAATGATAAAATCTGTAAAAAAAAAAAAATGGATTCAAATCTCATTTATTAGGTAAACAACGGACAATATAATTTATGTTTTTTTCATCAGTATTATGATAAACAATATCTGAAAATATGATAAAAAACCAATCTGTATCAAAATATGATTTAAATGGTTAGTCTGGTAGGGTGACTGGACACTGCAGGGGGGAAAAAAATGCCTCTCTCTCTCTCTCTCTCTCTCTCACTACAGCAAAGGCAAGACTGCACCAATCCACATGCTCCCTCCACTCACTGAATAAGGCTGGAATGGATAGAAATATTAGAATTACCAGCTAGGAAATATGAGCTTGTAAAAAAAACTGGGGTGCCAAAACACCCTACCGGACTAACGAAGGGTTAAGTAAATACAAAGGGAAACTGCACAGCTTGGTGAATGAGTTTGGGAGAGTGAGCATGAAACAAAGTCTGAAGGTGAATGTGGGGCAGAGTTTTTGAGAGAAATGAAGTCACTAAATGCACAGTGAGGCTGGATGGTGAGGAAATGGAAAATGTGAATGCATTTAAGTACCTGGGTAGTGTGAAGAGTAAAGATGGAAGTTTAGAAGATGAAGTGCTTGAAAGGGTACAACAGGGAAGAAAAGTTGCTGGTTCTTTGAAAGCAGTGATAAAAAATAGGGAAGTGACCATGAAGGTACAAAAGTTGCTGCACGATACTATTATGATACCAACTCTAATGCATGGAAGCAAAGCTTGGGCCTTACTGGAAGGACACGAGTCAAGTGAGAGCACTGGAAATGTGTTATGTGAAAGGAGCATGTGGAGTTACATGAAAAGACAGACTGACAAATAAGGATGTGAAGGAGCACTGTGGTGAGGATGTGGATGTGATTGAAAGCATTAGGAGAAATACGCTGAGATGGTTTGGCCAAGTGGAGATGATGGGCAATGAGAGACTAATGATGAGAGTGCATGGGACTGAGAAGTAGGGGAGGGGAGAAGAAGGGGGAGACCAAAGATGAGATGGAGAGATGGAGTGGAGAGGTATATGAGGGACTCGGGTGTGAGTTGGGGAGAGGGCAGCATAATGGCAGAGGACAGGGTGACGTTTTTGTTTCGTTTTTGAAGCCTCCAACATGCCTTGCATGCGTCAGCCTTGGTCACCCAATGGTGGCTCTCCGTGCTGCTTGATCTCTGGCAGCTTCCCTATAGTCCTCTAACCCTGTGGTCACATTCAATGACCATCCCAGGTCTTTTTTGGTCTACCTCTCACTACCATACATTTTTGTTTTTGAGGGCCTCAGCATGCTTGCATGCATCAGCCTTGGTCATCTCATGGCAGCTCTCCATGCTGCTCTATCTCTGGCAGCTTCCCTATTTAGTCCCTTAACCTTGAAGTCACACTCAGTGACCTCATCCCAGGTATTTTTTGGTCTACCTCTCACTACCCCACCCCTTACATTAACACTTCTCAATTTCTGCACCCAATTATCATCCTCCATTCTCTCCACATGCCCAAACCATTTCAATCTACCTCTCCTCATCACAACACCAGTACATTCCAGTCTCATCCTACCTCTTAACTATTCCATCGTAAAGCTAGCTTCCCCCAGGCCATGCACTCAAAGACGCACAGCACATCCACATAATCACTGCCATTTCTGCACATTTGAGTCTGCAAATATCCTCTTCCTTCACTGCCTATGTCTCATTACCATACAGCATTCCACTCCTAACATACCACGTACAAAGATCTCTCAGCACGGAGGGAGAGCCCTCTCAAAGTCTGGAGAGGCAACCGCTCCGTGAAACTGCTCCTGTAGCCACGGAGCTAGCTCCTGCTCCACCTCCAGCACATAACATGTCTCCCAAATTCCAAAGCTCTTCCACACACTCAAGTGACTCACAGCAAGTTCAATCCTTTCATGCCTGGCAATATCCACATGCTCTCCAACACACAGCACACATGAAATGCGCATTATCTCAGAGTCTACCTCTAATACCACTACATCTCTTATGCACTCACTTATAACAAACACTGCACAAGATGGAATTACTTCCCACACCCTTGTGGCAAATTGTGTAGATATTATATAGGCATTAGTATATATCTCATAACACAATGTACAGGATGTAGTGTCTGATTTCACATGATATCTGTACACAGTCTGTTGTCCCAGACTATCAAGAATCCTAACATATGATGTTTCTCAAAATATCCTCGTAGTCTAAACAAGCAAGAAACTCGTGATGTATTCAAACACGTGGAAGCCCACAGGAGATCGATTAGACACTACTACCTTACCTAAACATCCTTTCCCACCTGTATATAATGG
>JAGKTI010023903.1:0-14602 GCA_018397915.1 Birgus latro
ATTATAAATCAGCGATTATCTCGGTGTTTACGTGTACTTTGATGTAAAATCCGTATATAGACATGAAGATTAACACGAAAATCTTCGGTACTTCAATTTAACAAAACATAATACAATTAAAGTGACATTTTTTCATCAACCAATCATGTATCTCAGCAGGTGACGAGAAGAAATTTTAGACTAATCTGCAGTCAGTCACCACCCGCTCTGTGAGGTGTTTGCACAAAAAGGGCTCCATGTTTGCCGACCAATCAGCAAGCAGCTGAAAATATTGGCTGATCAATTTCCTTTTCTGTAGGGTAGCTCTCTCTCTCTCTCTCTCTCTCTCTCTCTCTCTCTCAGTTTTCTAGAAGTGGTTTTGCGTTTTTCTATATCCCGTAACCCGAGGCGTCCCGTCGACATATGGGTACGTCACGACGTTTTGTCACAGCTACATCCATTGACGTACCGGTACGTCGCACAATTGCAAGGATCATAATTTGCACAAATTTCAAATTTCGCGCTTGATTTTGGGTACGTAGGTGGGGACGATCTTCCCCTATCTGCCATCAGGCAGGGACACTTGGCGACCCCACGTGACTCGTGCGCAGCCACATCTCGTCCACTCACCTCCAAGCAGTGATCCAGGTCAGACATGGTGCACCGAGGCCTCTCATATGACCAGATACAAGCCGCCCTGGACGTCTTCACAGGCGACAGTGATTCGCCCCTCGATGACGAGGTTGCGGATAAAGATTACATTCAGCACTATGTCACATATCGCGCCGCTAGAGAGGGCCTGCCTGCACCTAAACAGCATGGTAGAACCTCTTTCAAGCCCTTATGTGATGTAGAGGGGGAAAGTGAGGACAAGGACGAGGACGAGGAGGGAGCCGTGGGACGTGCTGCCACATTGTATGGCCGCGAGATTATCACCCATCACGGCCTCGAGAGGACAGCACGTCGTATTCTAAGGAATGGGCCTATTGTCTTGTTTGGGGAGGCCGGAAGTGGTGTGGAGGAAGTACAAAGTGAAAGCAAAAGTCTTGTGGCGGTGAGTGAAAGGGAGAGTGGCGGGAGTGAGACACTGAGCTCACGTGGTGGTGTGAGGCAGCGTACATCACAAGGTGTGGCAGTGAGTCAGCGGGGCGATTCAAGTGGTGTGGTGATGGAGTGGGGAGGTGAGGATGAGCCACTCCCCAGCACATCTTATGCTCCCCAGTATTCCCAAACCTACTCCCCACAGCCCCCTGTAAAGGGTAAAGGTAAGGGTAAAGGGCGAGGGAAGAGGAGTGCGAGTGAGGAAGCCCTCTGCTCTCCCCCTCCCAACCTTCCCCACAATCATCTCCTCCCCACCCCGACGAAGGCGACGATGGGGGCGATGTGATGTGGAATTGGGAAGATGGGAATGATTTTTCTCCCATAATTCACCCCTTCACTGAGCAGGGACGAGCTGGCTGCACTGCTCCTGGAATACACCGTGGGTCAAGCAGGCTGGATTTTTTCCACCTGTTTTTCGGTAAGGGTTTTGTCCAGCAAACTGTCGATCAAACCAACAGGTTTGCAAGCAGCCAGCGACATGAGAGTGAAAGACTGGGCCCAAGGAGCAGACATTTGATCATTTATGATTACCCTGCTTCCCTGTCAGAGATGTTCATATTTATTTGCCTGGTACTTGTGATGGGTATTTTACGTAAAAACAGAATTCCATCATACAGGACTATTGACCCTCTCATGCAGACATCGATCTTTGGCAAGATCATGAGCCATAATCGTTTTCAGCAAATCCTAAGCCGTCTCCACTTTTGTGATGCTGATGATCCTGCCAACGTCAGTTATACAGATAAGATGAGGCGAATTAGGTTGGTTTTTGACCACCTACGACAAACATTCCGTTCCTCATTTTATCCCTAAAGAGACCTCGTCATAGACGAGTCTCGTGTTATGGAGAGGCAGTATTTCTATTCGCCAGTATATACCCAGCAAAAGGCACCGTTTTGGCTTCAAGATCTTTGTTATGTGTGACTGTAGGACTGGTTATGTGGAAGACATAGTCTTGTACACCGGTGCACAGACAGACATAATAGAAGATCGCAGTATTGGACTCTCAGGAGCAGTGGTGAAAACATGATTGAAGAGTACCTTCATCGTGGTCACGTCCTCTACCTCGATAACTGGTACACTAGCCCTCTTCTTGCTCGTTATCTACACCTGCATGACACGGGACTCTGTGGTACGGTGAAGATGAACAGGCGACACATGGTCAAGGTCGGGCGGAAGGTAGACAGAAATGAGGTGGTCTTCTTCAAGGCTAATAACATCCTGGCAACAGTGTGGAACCACAACAGGGAAGTCTGCCTCCTATCCACTGTTCACCGACCTTTGCTGCACCGCACAGAGCAGGCGCCGCATCTGGAAACCTGAGTGTGTTCTGGACTACAACATCAATATGCGGCTCGTGGACCAGTCAGACTCCATGATATCGAGTGTAGAGTGTGCCAGGACCACGATGAAGTGGTACAAAAAGCTCTTCTTTCACCTACTGGACATAACTGCCCTCAGTTGCCACCACCTGCATGCCCTGACAACAGGTGTGCAGGAAACCTTTGAAGGTTTTGTGTGGGAGCTTTGCAGGGAAATTATTGCATAGTACGGTGAGGAAAGGACTCAGCAAAGACCCCACACTGCCCCTTCCGCCGAAACTCCACTGAGAATTTCCGGCCGCCACTTTCCCACTCCGATCCCTCCTCAACCGAACAGACCTAGGCCCCAATGCAGATGTCATGTGTGTGGTAACTCACGACTGAGACCCAACACTCAGAGAAAAGACACCCGCTATGAGTGCGTAGAATGTGACATGGATCTATGCATTCACCCATGTTTCAAGGAATACCACACAATGATGCAGTTCTGAGATGGTGTGATAGCGATAAGATGCACATTATTATTTTAGTGCATAAATTTATCCTAAGTTGAGACATTCCTAGCGAGTGTGTAAAGGTACGATATTCTGATGCTCAGTGTAATTATAAGGCCAATGAATGTGTAAATATTAGTACAAAGTGGACACGGATATAATATTAGTTGATAAATATTATTTTAGTGCATAAATATATTCCAAAGTCGAAACATTCCTAGCGAGTGTGTAAAGGTGCGATATTCAGACGCTCAGTGTAATTATAAGGCCAGTGAATATGTAAATATTATTATAAAGTGGAAACGGGTATAATATTAGTTGAAAATCAGTATTTTAGTTCATAAATATATTCTATGTAGAAACATTCCTAGCGAGTGTAAAAAGGTGCGATATTCTGTCGCTCAGTGTAACTATAAGGCATATATATATGTAAATATCAGTATAAAGTGTAAACGGGTGTTCTGGTGCTTGAAATGTATGGTGTAAGTGCAAAAATATATTCTAAGTCGCAACACGAGTGGTAGCGAGTGTGCTTGTTACGTGATTATGCGATACCAGTGAGCTAAATATCGTCGTAAGGATTGTGAACAGGTGAAAACATTTACATTGGGTGTAGAATGTTATAATGTCACTGAAAGAATAATATGAAACTAGAAAAAATGATATGTATGTTGAAAAATGAGTCAGCGAGTGCGCTGAGTATGCCAACATACGCTAGCATTATGCTAAATATCATCGAAATGAATGTAAACAGCTGAAACCATTTACATAAAGTCAAAAATGCTAAAATGTCATTGAAACAGTAATATGCAAGTAAATAAAATGATATGTTTCCTGAAACAAGAAACTTAGCGACCCAGTGTTACGAAAGTGACCTAACTCGCTATGCTCGCGCAATGGAACAATGCTTATTTTTCCCATATACAGTATCTTATTGAAAACCCTTATATTGTTGTTCTTATTGTTTATTAGATCAAATTGAATAAATGTAGATGTGTTAGTGGTTGTTGCTCCCAAAATTACGTACCATAGAAAACGTGCGAGCCAGACTCGTCATTGACAGAGTACGATACCTGCACGGGGGTGGCTCACCTGTTCTGACCATTTGGGTATCCAGGTAACCATTTCTTGCTCATAATCCTTTGTTTCTCAACAAAAGCGGATGTTTTATCTAAAAAACAATTCCACAAACTCTCTCTCTCCTTCCTACCTATCCTACCCTTTTTAGTTTCTACTCTTCCCTTCATCTAACTTTCTTTTTATTCCTTCTGTACTTATTCAGCATGTGTATGTATTTTCGTCTTATTTCCTGCTTATGCCTTATTTGTATTGGCGTTTTTTCTCCGTTTACTCCAGTTTCCACTTTTCCTCCATTCCTTCCCTTTCTCTCTCCTCCATCTGCATCTCCTCCTACCACCCCACAGAACTCTTTTGTATTTCACCCCCTATCTACGCGTTTTCTCTCCCTATCTAACCTTCCTACCTACCTACCACCTACCTACTTAACTTTATGCCTCTCATACTCCACCTGTTTGTCTTTCTTCAGCTACCTACCTGCCTACTTATTTGCCTGTCTGTCTGCTACCTACCTACCTGCCTACCTACCTACCTACTAGAGAACAACTTACCTACCTACCTCTGTGTCTCGCTTACTCCGTTTGATTGTTTGTCTGTTCGGCTACCTTTTTACCTACCTACCTACCTTCCTATCTTCTTACCTTTCTCTATGTCTCCCATACTCCGTATGTCTGTCGGTCTACATCCACCTACCTACGTACTTGTCTGCCTGCCTCCTACCTACTTACCTACCTACTTATTTCTGTGTCTCTCATACTCCGTTTCTATCTTTATTTGTCTGTCTGCTTATCTACATACCTAACTACCTATCTGCCTACCTACCTGCCTGCTGTCTTCCTGTCATACTGTCTGTCTACCTACTTACCTACCTGCCTTTCGTAATACCTACCTACCTACCTACCTGCTTGTGTACCTGCCTGCCTGCCTGTAAGCCTGCCTGCTGGCCTCAAGCCTGCCTGCCTCCCTCCCCCATTACCTGCCTGTTTACCTACTTACCTCCCTACCTTCCTATCCCTATGTCTCTCATACTCCGTCTATATGTTTGTCTTACTGCTTACTTACTTACCTACCAACCTACCTACCTACTACCTACCCTCCTACCTTATTCTTACCTGTCTGCCTGCCACCTGCCTCCCCGCCTGCCTGCCTCCCTGCCTGCCTGCCTGTCTTCCTGCCCTTCCTACATGTCTACCGACCTACCTACCTACCTGCCTGCTTGCCTGCCTGCCTGCCTGCCTGTGTGCTTTCCTGCCTACCTTCATACCTGCCTCCCTTCCTGCCTGTCTCCTCACCTAGCAACCTACCTACCTACCTACCTACCTGCTTTCCTGCCTTCCTACCTGCCTGCGTGCTTGCCTATTTTACCTTCCTACCTACCATCTACCTAAATACCTACGTACCTATCTGCCTGCCTGCTTGTCTGCCTACCTGTCTGCCTGCTTGTGTGCCTGCCTATCTAGATATTTACCTGACTTCTGTTTGTCTGCCTCCCTACATGCCTGCTTATCTATTTACCGACCTACGTATCAGCCTTTCAGTTGTCCTGTCTTCCTGCCTTCCTGCCTGCCTGCCTGCGTGTTTGCCTGTCTACCTGTCTACCTACCTAATTACATAACTACCTACCTACATACCTATCTACTTACCCACCTATCTACCTACTTACCTACCTACCTACTTTCTTACTTACCCACCTAACTTCCTGCCTGCCTGTCTGGCTGCCTCCCTGCCTGCTCACCTACCTCCCTACCTACCTGCCAACCTGCCTGCCTGCCTGTCTTACTATCTGTTTACCTAACTACCATTCCCTGTGTCCCATATTTATGTCTGTCTACCTGCCTACCTACTTACCTAAATACCTTTCTACTTCCCTGCCTGCCTGTTTCCCGCCTTCCTGCCGTCCTGTCTGCCTGCCTGTCTGCCTGCCTGCCTGCCTGACTACCTACCATCCTACCTACCTCGCTACCTGCTTACCTACATACTTACCTGCCTACCATTATATGAACCTACATACGTATTAATTTACCTGCCTTCCTGCTTACTTATCACCTACCTGCCTACCTATCTGTCTACCTACCTACCAACCTACCTACATACTTGCCTTCATACTTACCTAGTTACCTACCATCCCTCCTACCTACCTTTTCCTCTGTCTCTCATATTCTGTCTGTATGTTTGTCTGACTACTTATCTACCTACGTACAATATCTTCTACCTTCCTGCCTGCCTTCCTGCTGCCTCCCTTCCTCCTTCCGGCCGGCCTGACTTCCTGCCTGCCCCCTACCTACCTACCTACTTATCTTTCCTACCTACCTCCCAACCTACCTATGTACCTTCTTTCCTCCATCCCTCCCTCCCTCCCTCACTCTCTCCCTCCCTCCCTCTCTCATTCTCTCCCTACATACCTACCTTCGTGCATGCCTTCATTCTTACCTACATACCTGGGTGACTGCCTGCCTTCCTGCCTGCCTTCCAGTCTGTGTACCAGCCTACCTGTCTACTTACCTACCTACCTAAATACCAACTTGCCTATCTGCCTACTTGACTGTGTCTACCATACTCCGTTCCTATATTGTCTGTTTGGCTACTTACTTACCTACCTACCTACCTGCCTACTTACACATCTGCCTACCTACCTATCTACCTACCTGTCATCATACCTGCCTTCCTGTCTTCCTGCCTGTCTACATACCTACCTACTTACCTGCCTATTACCTACTACCTATATCCATACATACCTTGACACCTACCTTCCTTCCTGTCTCCCTGCCTAGGCCTGCCTGCCTCCCTACCTACCTACCAACTTTCCTACTTACCTTGCTACCTACCTACTAACTAACTTACTCGTACCATTCTCCTTACCTACCGTTCCGTTTTTCTCTCACACCCCATTTGTATGTTTGTCTGTCTAACAACTTACTTGCTTACCGACTTCCCTCCCTCCCTCCCTGCCTACCTGCATACCTACTACCGTCCTAACTACTTACCCTACCTACCTACCTACATGCCTACCATCCTCCCTACCCACCTTTCTCTGTGCCTCTCAAATTACGCCTGAATTTTTGTCTGTCTTGCTACTTACTGTACATACCTACCTGTTGTCTATTTGCCTGCCTGCCTGCTGCCTGCCTGACTTCCTGTCTGTCTACCTATCTACATGCCACCCTGCTTGCCTACCTGCCCGCCTGTCTGCTTCCCTGCCTACCTACATACCTGCCTGCCTGCTTGCCATCGTATCGGTCTATCTGCTTGTGCCTACCTGCTTGCTGCCTGCCTGCCTACCTTCCATCCTACCTGCCTGTGTGTTTGCCTACCTGCCTGCCTTCCTGCCAGCCATCAAAATACCTACGTACTTTTCTCCCTGCCTGCCTGCCTGCCTATCTACCTATCTGACTATCTTCTTGCCTACCTGTCTATCTGCCGGCCTTCCTGCCTGCTCACTTACCTACCTACCTACGTGCCTTCCTGACTCCCTACCTTCTTGCCTGCTTGCCTGCCTGTCTACCTAACTACCTGTCAACCTGCCAGTGTGTTTGCCTTCCTACCTACCTTAATAACTGAATACTTACGTACGTACCTACCTACCTACCCGCCTACATACCGACCTACCTGCCTACCTACGTACCTCCAAATTTCCTGCCTACGTACCTAACTGAGTACCTGCCTTCATACAAACCTACCTACTTAATTACCTACCTGCCCACCTGCCTCCCTGCCCGCTCACTTACCTCCCTATCTACCAGTCTGTCTGACTGCCTACCTACCTGTCTGTCTTACTACTTACTTACCTAAGTACCTTTCTCTGTGTTTCTCATACCTCATCTGCATATGTCTACCTACCGTCCTTCATACCTAATTACCTACTAACCTACCTACCTACCTGCCTGCCGTCCTGACTTCCTGCTTGCCTCCCTGTCTATCTACCTTCCAACTTACCTACCAACCTACCTGCTTGCCTATCTGTCTTCCTACCTACCCACCTATGTAACTACCTACCTTCCTACCCACCCACTTACCTACCATTCTCCCTATCTACCTTTTCCCGTGTCACTCATACTTCTTCTATACACGTATGTTGGTCTGACTACTTACTGACTTACATACATGCCTACCAGCTACCTACCTACCTGCCTTCCCGCCTACCTACTTACATTCCTACCTCCCAACCTACCTACCTACTTACCTACCAACCTGTCAGTCTGACTTCCTGCCTGCCTGTCTACCTGGTTTCTGCCTACCCACATGCCTGCCTGCCTGCCTGCCTGCCATCATGCCACTCTACTTACCTACCTACCTACATACTTGCTACAGACCAACTTACCTTCCTGCCTGCCTTTCTGCCTGCCTTCCTGCCTTCCTGCCTGTTTACCTACTACTACTACCTATTACTCTTCGCTCAGACTTTCACCTCCAATTCCACCTTAGACGATTCTGGTGCTGTTCCTCCATCACTTCCCCCCTCTGACTTCCTCATGGCTGACATTAAAATTTCTTCAGCTATTGTATTTTCTGCCATCACTGGCCTCAATACTAACAAGGCATATGGGCCTGATGGAGTCCCTCCTGTTGTCCTCAAGAACTGTGCTTCTGTGCTTACACCCTGCCTAGGTAAACTCTTTCGCCTTTGTCTGTCAACTTGTACTATTCCTTCTTGCTGGAAGTTTGCTCTCATTCAGCCAGTCCCAAAGAAGGGTGACCATTCCAAACCCTCTAACTATCGTCCAATTGATTTAACATCCTGTGTCTCAAAAGTTTTCAAGTCAGTTCTTGACAGAAAAATCTTAAACCATCTTTCCTGTCACAACCTTCTTTCTGATCGTCAATATGGGTTCCGTCAGGGACGCTCCACTGGCGATCTTCTCACCTACCTTTCAGACTCCTGGTCATCCTCTTTTCGGGACTTTGGCGAAAGCTTTGCCATTGCACTTGACATCTCAAAGGCTTTCGATCGAGTCTGGCATAAATCTGTAATTTCCAGACTGCCCTCCTACGGTTTCTATCCTTCTATCTATGCCTTCATCTCTAGCTTCCTTTCAGGTCGTTCTATAGCCGCGGTTGTAGACGGCCATCGTTCTTCTCCTAGACCCACCAACAGTGACGTTCCTCAGGGCTTTGTCCTATCACCAACTCTTCCTTTTATTCATCAATGACCTTCTAAGCTGTACAACTAACCCTATCCACTCATATGCTGATGATTCCACCCATCACCTTTCCATTCGGTTTCCGCAACGTCCATCTCAGCAGTTACTTCAACAAACAAGGGATGAGGCTATGGCACACCTAATGTCTGACTTGGCCCGTATCTTTGACTGGGGTAAAAATAATCTTGTTATTTTTAATGCATCAAAGACTCAGTTCTTATACTTATCAACCCAACAAAATCTTCCTCAGGATTACCCACTAATGTTTAATGATGTCCAGCTTAGTCCTGCATCATCCTTGAACATGTTTAGGGTTTCATTCTCTCGGGATTTATCTTGGAATGAACATATTACATCTCTTGTGAAATCTGCTTCCAAGAGATTAGGTGTGCTAAGCCGACTCCTAACTGTCTTTACCCCTGCAGTTATTGACCTTGTACACGGGTTTTATTCGCCCCTGTATGAAGTATAACTCTCATGTGTGAGGAGGCTCCCCACGTGCAGCTCTTCTCAATAGGGTGGAGTCAAAGGCTTTTCGTCACATTAACTCTCCTCCTCTTACTGATTCCCTTCAACCTCTGTCTCTTCGGCGCACTGTTGCATCTTTATCTCTCTTCTATCGCTACTTCAACGGTCACTGTTCCTCTGAAATGTCTGCTTGCATCCCTCCACCTCTACGACGGGCACGTAGTACCCGTCTAGCAAGAAACTCTCATCCCTTTTCTGTCCAACTCTCTAATGCAAGAGCTGACCGTTACTCCCAGTCTTTCATTTATGCAAATGGTCAACTCTGGAACTGTCTTCCTCTTCCATGATCTCAGGTCTTTCAAACGCAGTGTGTCCAGGCATCTCGAAATTATTGGTTCTTGATTTTTTTTTCTTGAAGGAACAGTATGTGGGCCCATGGCCTTTTGTTCCTTCTTCCTTGCATTAAAAAAAAAAAAAAACATTCATGGGGAGGCGGTGGCTTAATCGACAGAGAGGTGACCTGCAGTCCTAACGGACCCAGGTTCAAATCCCTACTGGAGCAGGGAACAGTTTAAGGATTTGAATTTCATTAAATGAGGCTTTACTGATCTACCAGAAGTCCCGCCGACATGTCGTAAAAATACCCATGCTAATACCAATACACCAGTCCTGTATGAGACAGCCGTAGCATGTATTCAATATGGACTGTGGGTGTTAGCGCCGAAGTGGTGGCATGTGGAGGTGCATGGTATGTAGGAGGACTGCTGGGCCTTGATAACAGGCTGTGAAGTCTATGCCGAGAGTCGGACACATAAAAAAAAAATAATAAATAAAAACCAACCTACTCTCCCACCTGCTTCCTGCCAGACTACCTTCTACCTGTCTATCTTCCCATTTACCTGCCTTCTTGCCTGCTTCCTGCCTGACTGCCTTCCTACCTGACTATCTTCCTAACTACCTACCTTCCTGCCTGCCTGCCTGTCTGCCTACCTAGCCACCTACCTACCTGCCTACTTACCTACCTTCCTATCTACTCGCTTGCCTGTCTTCCTGCCTGTCTGCATGTCTTTCTTACAACCTGCCTACCTACCCACCTTACTAATTTTCTCTGTGTCTGTCATCCTCCGTCTGTATGTCTATCTATCTGGCTGCCTAAGTACCTCCCTACATACCTACTTACCTCACTGCCTGCCCTCCTGCCTGTCTTCCTTCCTGCCTACCTCCTACATACCTATCTCCCTACCTATCAACCAACCTATCTTCCTCCCTTCCTACCTACCTAATAACCTACCTACTTACCTTCCTATCTACATGCCTTCCAGACTGCTTCCCTCCTTACCTATCTACCTGCATACATACCTTCTTGCCTGTCTACCTGCCTCCATACCTACCTGTATACCGGGTACCTATCTTCCTAATCAGCTTGCCTGCCTTCTTGCCTGCCTGTCTGTTTGCCTACATATCTATATACTTACATCCCCACATACCTACCTACCTATCTGTCTCCATGCTTGCTGCTGCCTTCCTACCTACTCACCTACCTACCTGCCTACCTACCTACCTGTCTAGTTTGTCCTTCCTCCGTTTTTTCCTTGATTTCGTTCCTCCTCCTTCACATGTCTTCTCTTCCTCCCAGCCTCCGTCATCGCTCTCCTACTCCATATGTCTTCCTTCCCTCTCTCTCTTTCTCTCTCACTTCCTCACCCTCTACCTCCCTCCCCACTCTCTTATCTACCCCACCTCGCTCATTTGTTTCTCCCTCAGTGTATGACACTTTCTTTTCCATCCGTTCTCCCAGTCTTTTCCCATCCCTTTCCTTTCCTCCTTCACTCTACCAGTGCACCCCATTCCCTCTACCCATCTCTCTCATGTCTCCACAATTCTCCCCCACGTCTCCCCATTCCCTCTACCCCTCCCCATATCTCTCTTTCTCTCCTTCTCTCCCAACTATCCCCATCCGTCATTTTCCTCCCCGTCACCCCGCTCCTCCCCGCAATTGTTCTTTGGTCCTCTGAGACTGGATCAAATGCGGCGTTACATCACCCACCCATCCTTTCATTTTCTGTCCTCTTACTCTCCTCATCCATCTGTTTTCCGTTTCTTTCCTCATCCTTCCCCTAGCCTACACCATCATCACTCTGCTCATTTGTCTCCCTTTCTCATTCTTTCCATATCTCTCGACACCTTCTTCATTTCCATATGATTCTCCCCATCCCTCTATATTTTCTTTCTTCTATTCTTTCCTCCATCCACTCACATTCTGCCCTACGCAATGGGTAAATTGAGGCGTGACATCACCTCCCAGTGCAATGCAACCTGTTTCAAACTTAGCTACCTTTTTTTTCCATTATCATCAGTGCCCGCATAGCCCTCTTTTTCTTTAGATATGTGTCCCCATCACAACTTGCCCACCCCTCCATTGCTCTCCTAGCCCATCTATTCTGTCCATCTGTCTTCTTTTTGTACCCCTTCATCTCTCCTTTCCCCCCATCTACATCCCTATCCATCCTTCCATTCCCCATTTCTGTCATTAAAGCTCTCTCCATTTCTTAAATATTTTCTTCCTAAATTTCCACTTCCCCTCTTCCCTGACCATTACTCCTCTTTTGTACATGTCATCTTCACTCCTTTCAGTACCTATCTTTCCTTCATCACCCCTCCTGTCTTTTACTCCTCATCTCTCCATTCCTCTTTTATCACTTCATTTCCAAACCTCCAGCCTCTCTCGATCTCTCCACCCCTGCTCTCTCTCCATTCTCTCCCCATCTCGCCACATCTGTTTCCCTTCCCTTCTCCCCACCCCTAGTTTCTCCCCATCTCCTTATCCTCAGTCTCATCTCATCTCTCTATTCCCAGTCTCTCCCCATCTCCCTATCCCCAGTCTCTCTCCATCTCCCTATCCTCAGTCTCTCTCCATCTCCCTACCCCCATTTTCTTCCAATATCACTACACCTGTTCTCTCCCTATTCCCCCACCCTTACTCTCTCCTCTTCCCCCGCAACTGTCATGTAACCCTTGTGCAGTGGGTTAATCCAGACATGACATCACTTCCTAGTCCAGTCTGCATCACCCTTAGCTACCCTTTACCTACCACTCTCCTTATCTCCTTCATTTTCTCTCCATATCTCCTCCCATCCCTCTCATTTTCCCTTTTTCTTCCCCATCTGGCCTCCAGCACATCCACATTCTTACATTTTTACCTACCCTCCATCCCCCCCCCCCTTCTTGTTGCCTCTTCTTCTCTCACCCTCCCAGCCTCTCTCCATTCCCCTCGTCATCTACCCACTCCCCCTCCCCATACCCCCACTCCCCTCTTCATCTCCCCATTTCTCCATCCTTCAAATTTCTTTCTGTCTCCACATCATCCATTCCCACATTTGCCTTTTGACCCCACGCAATGAGTCGGTTGTGGCGTGACATCACCTCCCAGTTCAGTTCAGCCTGGTTCACTCTTAACTCGAATCTGCACGTACACGCTGTTGATTGGGGCTGCCAAATACAGTTCTCTCTTTTTTTTTCCCCCATGGCGTTCATTGATTATATTTTTAGCTGGTTGTCCCTAGATCACATTAGTAAAGTACTGGTGTCTTAGCCTGAACTAAAAAAAAAACAACAGCCACCCCCAGGCAGCTCGTCTCCTACTCTCCTCACAAACTTAACGGGCGGTCGGTGAGGAGGGGCGGAACCACGACTTTAGGAAGGGGGCGGGGCCTAAGAGACAAGTTGTAGAGACAAGTTGTCAGACGTCGGGTATATTCCTCCCCTTGACAGAGATCCACACTATTGACTGGTTGCCTCTCTTTTTTCATGCCTGCACTTCAGTTTGTAGGGGAAAAAAATCATCTGTAATAGAAAAAAATCCAAAAAGAACAGAATAAAGCTGATTCACTCATACCTCAAACTTACACACTTGACTGCAGCTGCCATATACAACCCTCATTATCGCCCTGCCTTTACCAAGGTGGAGCGATAATGTTTTTTCTAGCGTCTGTGTGTGTGTGTGTGTGTGTGTGTGTGTGTGTGTGTGTTCCCATTATATCTCATGAACGGCTTGAGTTATCAACATGAAACCTTCCGGGTACCAAGATATGGCCAAAATCTAAGACGAGTTCAAAAATGGGTACTCGGGGGTCAAGGTCAAGGCCACCAAAATGGCTGCTAAAAGTCAACAATTTTTTTCCCCAACGCATTTAGCATCATTATATCTTAAGAACGGCTTGAGCTATCAACAAGAAACCTGAAACGTATCAAGATATGGCGAAGGTCTAAGACGAGTTCGAAAATGGGCACTCGGAGTCAAGTCCAATGTCACCAAAATGGCTGCCAAAGGTCAAATAGCTTTTTTATCTGGATTTGCTTTTGTGAAACGCGGTGACTGAATTCCTTAGAGCATTCGGCTCCCGAATGCTTTTCTTTCATTTTTTTTTTTTCATTATATGTTTTGATGTTAAAGTTTTCAGTGAGTTCAGTAAGACCAAAGATCAAAGTCGACTGACAAATTTCATCTGTTGTGTTTCATGCAGCTGAATAATGATAGGCACATGCAAGTGAATAATGTATAGATTAATGCAAAGATCGGTAGACGGATAGATAGACAGATAACTGAACTAAGTTAGCCAGACGGATACACAGGTTAGTAGACAGATAAATAGATAGACAAATAGACATATAGACAGACACAGCCTGATAGCCTGACAGACAGAAAAAAGATAGATTGATAGACAAATACATAGCTGGATCAATGGATAAGAAAAGACTTGCCGTTAAAATTATGTAACTTTACCTGTTCAAAAATGTAAATCAGTAATGATCAATGTACTGTACCTTGATTAACACGGTAAAAGATAGCCAGTAGACAGATACAGTAGACAGACAGACTGATAGTTCTGTAAACTGATATACCTGAGAATTGCTAGACAGATGGCTTCATAAAGATGAGTTTATACATGGACTGACGGATATAGACAGAAGGATAGACCTATGAACAGACAAAAGCATGGATAAAGATAAAGACAGACATACA
>JAGKTI010023904.1:0-14602 GCA_018397915.1 Birgus latro
GCTGTTTCACGGCTCAACTTCTTTACGAAATGTTTGATGACAAGAAGAACTATGTATTTCTAATTTTTCTGAAGCACATCCTGGGAGAAGTTCAGTCTGTGAATAAGAAGTTTGAGTCGGAGGTACAAGATCCAACTAAATTGCTTAATGACCTTGTTTCTCTTGTGGATTCTATTACCGCAAAGATTGTAATTCCTGGAAGGAAACTAAAACTAGGTGAATCGTTGCAGAACTACTTAGATCCCCATCCCTACTTAGGGTATGAATTTGAAAAGGAAATGAAGCAGTGCAAATTTCCCCAGGAAAGGGAAATTCGTGAAAGATGCATACAGTTTGTCTTAGATCTTACACAACAGCTTCGCCAACGCTTACCAGATAATGTTGAAGTGCTAAAGAAAATGTCAATGCTGAGTGTAAATGAATGTCTAAACCAAATCAAGCCTGGAATACTACAACTAGCACAGATGTTTGTTACTAGTGAAGAAATTTTGACACGCATAGATTTCCAATGGAAAAAACTTCACTATATATCATGGAATCATACCTCAAACACCCTAGACCTCTGGGCAGAAATTGCTTCTTACCGAGATGCATCGGGAGAAAATCCTTTTTGTGACCTTTCAGACTTGGCTTTGACATTACTTAGCTTACCTCACTCAAATGCTGATGTCGAACGAGTGTTCAGTCACATGAACGTAGTGAAATCCAAACTTAGAAACAGGGTGAATCTCAAAAGTTTAAATGCAATATTAACAATTAGATATGGGCTAAAACGACATGGGTCTTCATGTCATAACTACAAATTGCCTCAGGAAGTACTGAAGAAAATTGGTACCGTGAGAGCATACGAATCGGAATCAACAAAGCAGCAACCAGGAACATCTAAAGATGAAGCTACTCTGTACAGCGAAGATGAAATTGGTGATTGGGAGTTGGCAGATTTAGAGTAATGGTGAGTAGTCTGGTTTAAAGATATTCATTTGCATATTATTTTCCTTAGAGACGTGAAAAATTCTTAATATGTTATGTTACATGTGTCCTAGTGAGTTTAGCGCTTTTTTAGCGCTTTTTGAGGGTGAATCTAGCGCCATGCTAAATTTTCAGTTGGCAACTCTGACTTGAAGATTGTACTTTTCATCTATAAACAATAACATGTGCGCCTCTCGCCACCTGATTCAAATGGACATGTGCTGTCTCCTCTCTCGCCAGCTGATTCACTGAACGCATTTCTCTCTGCTTAAGATAATGGAAGCATATAGCATAGAGAAATGGACAGTGCCCAAGCTGAAGTGTTTCCTCAAGTCCAGAGGAATACCTTGTACTGGGTACAATAAACCACAGCTCGTTAGGTTGGTGGTAAGCACAGAATAACCCGGACCTTGTAGAAGAAATTTAGCCCAGCGATGTTGAAGACGTCCATATCCAGAGAAGGACGGTGATGGTATCGGGGCAAAGGACAGTGCTGCCACACCCTGACAGTCTAACAGAGTGGTTGGAAGATTTAAAAGACATCCCCTTCATTACCACGTCTCACTGCCTAATGTACTTGATGATGAAGAGAGGTTGGGCTGCCAACCGGATAACATCTTACGAACAAGAGAGGGGATACCAACTCCACCTGAATAAACACGTCCATAGTGTGAGAACAAAGAAACTATTTTGATATGTGGTGCTTGCACTAGGCAGACCAGTCAGAATGAAACATCATATGGGGTCTGGATGTTTATTTCATCTGGTGGGGAAATCCAAACAGCTTGCTGCCAATGTACAGGGTGAGTACTATAGCCGACACATGGCCTTTTTTCAATCAGTTCACATAGTAATTGGGTATATATTTTCACCTTGCCTCATGCAAAGGTTTGAATTAGTCTTTTTTTTTCATGAAAAAATAAGATCTTGTACACCACTGCTATTCCATCTTTACAGCAGCAAATGACGGCCTTATGTATATATCAAATGTATTTCGTAAGACTGTAATAATTGTTAAAACCCTTCCCCAGAGATGATGGTGAGTGCAAGCATGTCATCGCATTGATATTTGCCATCGCAGACTTTGTTTATCGCTATGGAATTAAGCCTGCAAGCGTCAACCTCTCATGTACAGATGTGTCCTGCACCTGGGACAGGCCTCGAACCCAGGGTAAATCCAATGAGAAGTTGGACGACATTGACTACAGGTAAACATGCTTTGAAGAGAAAAAGTTAGGGAACCAAAGTTTGTACTCATAAGCCTTCCAAACAAGATACTTCTGAACCATGGAGCCAATCGGTATTCCTTGAAAAGTATGGTACTAATATCAAAAATGAATGCAACCAGTCTCTTTTTAAACAGGATCATATAAAAAAACATTTTAAATCCATGTGTGACTTAAATGCTTGTGAAGCAAAGCCCTTAAATTGAGCAGGGTAGAGATAATTTGGGCTTATTTTCTTTTACACTCTGTCTGTTATTTGGTAATGAATAGGTATGGGACTAAAGCTGTGTGAATGTATGTGTGTGAGCGAGAGAGAGACAGATAGACAGACTTTCAAGAGTATAGTGGGATGCATTCTTTTATATCTAACATTTTTTTCCTTTTCTTGATGTTATATCCACAGCACGGGCAAGGCCACATCCAAATCACTTAGGTCATATCGTTCTAATTATAATCCTGTAGCAGAGAGTCCCTCTGTCTATACAAGGAATGATGCAGAAGAAGACCTGTCACAACCTGTCACTAGAGATGCAGGAGCGTGGGACAACTTCCCAAGAGGCAGCCCTGGCTCCTCACTGCCGACCATTCCTGATCTTGCCAAATTATTTAAATCTGGAGGTTGTCAGGGTTCTTTTGCAGATTTCCTCAAAAGCTAAATAACCGAAGACATCCGGGAAGAAATTTTTAAGGAAACAAGGCATCAATATAAAGCTCCACTCTGGTAATTGCAAAGATATGGTGCATTAACAGCCAGCATACTGCATAAAGCGGCTAGGTATAAAGGCAATGACCCCGAAAATTACGTGGCTAAAGAAATAATGGATGAGGCTAAATTTTCTGGCAATAGTGCCACTGCTTTTGGATTGAAGAATGAGGCAGTGGCTAGGAAATTATATGAAAAGCTAACAAAAAGTAAGCATCAGCGTCTCAGAGTAGTGGACACTGGCCTGATGATTAGTAAAGACAGTCCATTGCTACGAGCAAGTCCCGAAGCCGTAGTTTCCTGTAATTGTTCTGGCAAAGGCCTGATAGAAATTAAATGCCCATATAGTGAGCATTGGCAAAAAATGACTTGTGAGGAAATTGCCTGTCAGGGAAAGTATCACCTTAAGCTAGGAGACAATGATAAAGTAGAGCTGAAACGTACCTCACCATGGTATACCCAGGTTCAGGCTCAGGTTGTTGTCACCCAATATTCTTGGTGTGATTTTGTAGTTTTTACAAAAAAAGAACCATGTATAGCCATTGAGAGAATTACATTTTTTTTTTTTAAGCAAGGAAGAAGGAACCAAGGACTATGGGCCCGCATACTGTTCCTTCCAAGAAATAGTAAAAACAATACAAAAGAGAGCCAAATTCAAGATCCATTCATTTCGAGATGCCTGGACACACTGCGTTTGAAAGATTGGAGATCATAGGAAGCAGGGAATACAGACAGAGGGAGACAGTTCCAGAGTTGACCAGTTGCATAAATGAAGGACTGGGAGTAACGGTTAACTCTTGCATTAGAGAGTTGGACAGAAAAGGGATGAGAGTTTGTTGCTAGACGGGTACTACGTGCCAGTCGTAGAGGTGGAGGGATGCAAGCAGACAGTTCAGAGGAACAGTGACCATTAAAGTAGCGATAGTAGAGAGATAAAGAAGCAACAGTGCGGCGAAGAGACAAAGGTTGAAGGGAATCAGTAAGAGGAGGAGAGTTACTGAGACGAAAAGCCTTTGACTCCACCCTATTGAGAAGAACCGCATGTGGCGAGCCTCCCCACACGAGAGTTGTACTCCATACAAGGGCAAATAAAACCCGTGTACAAGGTCAACATCTGTGCAGGGGTAAAAAAAGCTCGGAGTCGGCTCAGCACACCTAATCTCTTGGAAGCAGATTTCACAAGAGATGTAATATGTTCTTTTCAAGACAAATCCCGAGAGAATGAAACCCCAAGCATGTTCAAGGATGATGCAGGACTGAGCTGGACATTATTAAACATTTTTGGGTAATCCTGAGGAAGATTTTGTCAGGTTGATAAGTGTAAGAACTGAGTTTTTGATGCATTAAAAAGAACAAGATTATTTTTACCCCAATCAGAGATATGAGCCAAGTCAGACATTAGGTGTGCCATAGCCTCATCCCTTGTTTGCTGAAGTAACTGCTGAGATGACGTTGCAGAAATCGAATGGAAAGGTGAAGGGTGGAATCATCAGCATATGAGTGGATAGGGTTAGATGTACAGCTGAGAAGGTCATTGATGAATAAAAGAAAGAGAGTTGGTGATAGGACAGAGCCCTGAGGAACACCACTGTTGTTAGGTCTAGGAGAAGAACGATGGCCGTCTACAACAGCAGCTATAGAACGACCAGAAAGGAAGCTAGAGATGAAGGCACAGATAGAAGGATAGAAACCGTAAGAGGGCAGTTTGGAAATCAGAGATTTATACCAGACTCGATCGAAAGCCTTAGAGATGTCAAGTGCAATGGCAAAACTTTCGCCAAAGTCCCGAAAGGAGGATGACCAGGAGTCTGAAAGGTAGGTGAGAAGATCGCCAGTGGAGCGTCCCTGACGGAACCCATACTAACGATCAGAAAGGTTGTGACAGGAAAGATGCTTTAAAATTTTTCTGTTAAGAACTGATTAAATAAAATACAGTTTGAAAGTGATTTACAAAGAGAACTCCTCTTTCATGATAGGTTTGTGATGCCAAAGCTCCTGAATTTGTAAGCATTAGTGCATCACCTCACAGTTATAATGTGATATTAGTCTCATGTGTGGGTGTGTATGTGGGTGTGTGTGAGAGGGAGAGGAAGAGCAAGTGTGCAGTTTTGCCTGTGCCATTTTTTAATTCACTCTTTCCTTCCTTCTTGTGCTTTATTAGTTAACTTATTGCATTAATATATTACTTTTTTATCTTACTTTGCCTTTTGAGAAATGTGAAAATCAAAAGAAAATAGAGAATGGAGAGAAACTGACCAAGAGAGTGTATGTGAGTGAGGTAGAGGGGGAGAAGTGGACCAAGGATGATGTGGAAGGATGGAGTGGAGAGGAATATGAGAGTGATGTGTGCTACAGGGGTGGGGAGATTACAGTTAGGAATGACAGAAAAAAAACACAAAGCAAAGAGTATGCATTATATTTGTCAAAAATTGGACAAAACAAGGCTGGGCAATCCATAACTTAAAACCCTCATTTTAGTTTGAGTCTTTAATACTAACATTTAAGCTAACCAGAAAGCTCATGACTACAGGTTACTTTAAGAAAGCTAAGGCACTGTTATAAGTTTGTTATTACTTTTTCTCTAACTTGGTCCAGTGTATTATTATTTTTTTACCTTGTTTACTTTAGTATAATCCCTTTTTTGTGTTTTTATTTTACTTTTGACCCCTCCAGCAATACAGGTGCTGATTTGCTATTCCAGTTAGTGTACCTTATTACACTTTAGCCTATGGGAGAATTTATCTTGTCTATGGAAGAATTTATTATATAGTCTATGAATATATATATTGGAATCTAAGTGCAGTTTGTTTCCTTTACTCCTTCACCTCTTTAGTGACTTGATAGTTAGGTCACAAGTTTCTTAGACACCCCACTTGTAAGTACAGTCAATGAAATACAGTACTTAAATACATTATATTTGTATGTTTGTAGTGCATTAAAATCCCTTCCTATAAAAGTGTCTTATTTAGACTTTCATGGTTGGAAACTCTTCATGATAGATTCAATGGTGTCAAATATTGGTTTGTTATAACAGATATATTTTTGGTCAAGTAGCAAGCATCTCACCAAATGACTCAAAGACAAGTAAATTTTAAAAACCTACAAAGTGCCTTTATGGGCCTAAGACACAGTGTTAAAATAAAGAGATCATATTTATATATCAAATGACTGAAAAGACAAGAATATTAAGTAGAAGAGTTTGGGAGAGGATGTGCGTGTTGTTTCAACCCTTCCATTGGCCAACAGTATGCTAACACAAATTAATATTTCAAGAGTGGTGGCAGAAAATTAAAGAACACAGCAACTATCACTAAGACTTTTTTGTTTTTATGCAAGGAAGAAGGAACCAAAGGCCAGGGCCCACATACTGTTCCTTCCAAGAAAAAGTAAAAACAATACAAAAGAGAGCCAAATTCAAGATCCAATCATTTCGAGATGCCTGGACACACTGCGTTTGAAAGATTGGAGATCATAGGAAGCAGGGAATACAGACTGAGGGAGACAGTTCCAGAGTTGGCCAGTTGCATAAATGAAGGACTGGGAGTAACGGTTAACTCTTGCATTAGAGAGCTGGACAGAAAAGGGATGAGAGTTTGTTGCTAGACGGGTACTACGTGCCCGTCGTAGAGGTGGAGGGATGCAAGCAGACAGTTCAGAGGAACAATGACCATTGAAGTAGCGATAGAAGAGAGATAAAGAAGCAACAGTGCGGCGAAGAGACAAAGGTTGAAGGGAATCAGTAAGAGGAGGAGAGTTAATGAGACGAAAAGCCTTTGACTCCACCCTATTGAGAAGAACTGCATGTGGGGAGCCTCCCCACACGAGAGTTGTACTCCATACACGGGCGAATAAAACCCGTGTACAAGGTCAACATCTGTGCAGGGGTAAAGAAAGTTCGGAGTCGGCCCAGCACACCTAATCTCTTGGAAGCAGATTTCATAAGAGATGTAATATGTTCTTTCCAAGACACCCCACTTGATGGAAGAGAGGCCATAGGTGCAAATTTATCACATTTGAGAGGACCTTAAAGTTCTTCATCCTTTCTATGGCACATTCTACATGTATTCTAAGGGATGCTATTTCCCTAGTTTTTTGTATTTCACTTTGATTTAAAGTCTTCCCCTTACCATCCTCATTCTTCCTGGTGAAGGGAGGCATGTGCAGCGTTATACCTCGTTCCAACAAAAGGCCACCAATATTAAACCCCCTGTCAACCATTACAGCATCCCCTGGGGCAAGCTTATCCAAAATTTCTTTTTCTGCTATATATCTGTCTGATGTGTTGCCTCCATATGGATTTGAAACAAAGATTATCACTCCTCTAGGTGTGATGCCTATCATTACATTTACTGTGTTATGATTCTTGTATTGGGAATATGTATTAGCTTGGGCTGAGCAATTACTTGGTTTTACGGTATGAAACTTTGTGCAGTCTAGAATGACACGAGTATCTGCATATTTCGTGGGGTAAGTCTTAGGCAACTGGCTTTATACTTGTTCGGATGAAGGCCATAGTAACCAATTGTTCAGAATCTGGTACAAGTGATTTATCCAAGTGGAGACGATGCAACTAACAGCTCCTTGATACACCAAACATATCTCCCAATATACTGAATGTCATTCCTGTTCTTATACAAACAAGCGTTATGAGATATTCACCAAAACGATTTCTTACTCTAGTTCGGCCTCTTGAAGTAGTTTTATTTTCCTTTGGTGCCTTTGGTCCTCTCTGATAATGAATTTTTGTAACTCTTTTGTTCATGACCTCAAATATGGCCATTAATACCTGCTTGGATGTGAGCCCAGTGTACAATCTTACGCTTTTTTCATTTTTAAGAATCATGCATTTGGTCATGGCTCGCCGGTCCCTCAGTGAGTCTTCTGCATCGGGCTCCTGGAAATAAAGTTAGAAAGTAGGATATTTAATCATGATGTACAATTTTTTCATCTTAAACAAGAGATAGAAATGAGTTATACTCTACCTGTCTAAATCTTGAACAATAGTGTGAAATGCATGTGACTTTAAAAGTAAGAAGGACTATTTAAACGTGTTAAGCCATTCACCATAAGTGCACTTGAAAGAGGTTTGTCACTTGGGTGAAATGAACATAAAAAAATAAGGTTCTTGGAGTAAATGAGCAGGTTAGGATCTAGGACGAGTTCAGGTTTGATAAACAGGTAGGTATTATTGTCGAAATGGATTTTTCCCACAGCAAAGGTCACCTGTGTGATGTCACGAGTCTTCTTGCACCTATAAGACATTATTGGATATTCTTCCCGTCAGAAAGCATCCGTTTTGGAAAAATCAGTATTTAAATATATCCATCCATCCATATTCCTAGGCTGCTTCCCCCAAGAAAAGGGAAGTAGCCGAGACAGGTCAACACACGACCAATTTACTCATCCACTCATACACATTCATTCGCATCTTAGCCCCAAAGGGGAGAAGGGACAGACACACACCGCACGATGGTCAACTACGCAGTGCAGTCAGTGACATCCGCAGGAGGGCCCAACAGCAAAGCTGGTTTACCCCTGCCACACCATGATGGACCCATCCCCTTACCCACACCTGACCTGATCAGCTGATCAGACAAAATGCAGGAGAATATCCCATCAGGGCTGCATCATCATTTATTCATTCACAATTTCCCACCATTCATTTCTATCACGGACAGCCACTCTTCCTTGTTCAACAGACAACCCTTTCGCATCCAACGCTCTCTTCACACTGTCTTCGTGGTCTTCCTCTCAGCCTTACACCTCTCACATCAGATCTAGTCATCTTTTTCACCAATTGCTCATTATCCATTCTCTCCATACGCCCAACCATCGCAACACTCTCTGCTCAACTCGATCAACCATCTCCCAAACAATTCCAGTTCTCCTTTGCGCTTCGTCATTTCTCACTCGATCCATACGTGTCACTCCAAACATACTCCTCATACATTTCATCTCCATTACATTCAAACTTTTCCTCTCTGCTACACCCATATTCCATGTTTCAGCCCCATATAATGCAGTCGGTACCACAATACCCTCATACAGCCTTCTCTTTACATCCATTCTAAGTGAATGACATCTAAATACTTTTTTCATTCTTCTCAGCACCTTTCCTACTTCATTCATTCTAAACTTCACTTCTGCATCTATTCTTCCATCCACAGCAACATGTGACCCTAAATACTTAAAACACTCTACCTCCTTAAGTAACTCACCATTCAAGACTATATTCATCCTCCTACCATCTACTAACCTCGTAACTTCATCTCTTTACTCTTATTCTCATTTATTTTTAGTTTCCTCCTTTCACACACCCTTCCAAACTCTTCTATCAACTGTCTCAATCTCTCCTCTGAATCAGCCACCATTGCAGTATCATCAGCAAACAGCAGCTGCTTCAGATTCCACTCTCTACCATCATACATCAGACTCACCTAACACTCTTGCATTCACATCCCTTACAGCACCATCCATATAAATATTAAACAACCAAGGAGACATCACACATCCCTGCCGCAGCCCCACTCTCACAGGAAACCAATCACTCACAGTATTTCCCACTCTTACACACGCTCTACTATTTACATAGAAACTTTTCACTCCTTTAAGTAACCTGCCATCAAGCCCATACAATCTTAAAACATTCCACAAAGCCTCCCTTTCAGTTCTATTATATGCTTTCTCTAAATCCATGAACGCCCAAAACACATCCTTACCTTTCGCTAAATACTTTTCACACTCCTGTCTCACTGCAACACCTGATCCAAACATCCCCTCCCTCTCCTAAAACCACACTGCTCATCACCAATCACTTCCTCTGTACCCTCTCTAACTCTCTTAATTAACACTCTACCATACACCTTACCTACAACACTCAACAGACTTATACCTCTAAAGCTAGTACATTCATACTTATCACCCTTACCTTTTATACAATGGGACCACACAAGCACTTGCCCAGTCAACTGGCACCATACCTTGCACAAAGCACACATTCAAGAGTCTTACTAACCAGTCAACAATAGTCACTCCAACACCTTTCAGGCATTCCACAGCACACTCACCCATACCTGCAGCTTTCCCTGTTTTCATCTGCTTTACTGCCTCTTGCACTTCCTCCATTGTGATTAGAGATTTATTCAACTCTCCCAACACATCTATTCCTTGCACCCTTCCATCTGCCACAATCTCAGCAGAGATTTAAATATATGATGCAATGTAATATAATAATGCTGCCATTATGGGGTTCCCATGGTAAGAGGAAGGTTTGATTAAGTTCGGTGAACGTAGACTTAGTTCCCCTGAACGTTTTGGAGTTAACCATGTCTGGACAGGAAAAAAGACATAGAGTGTCTGTCACTTATCTTTTAGACCTGCGTGTGGTGAGTGGATTCGAGCCCAACCAGGGTGCTATCAAGACATGGTGTAACTCCCAATCTTGAGAAGAGGAAAGCTTTTTTTTTCTTTTTTAAGCATTTTTCCATCAATATACTTATTAATTTTCTCTGGCAACTCTAGTTTGGGCTGGGGTTGTCAACTGAAGAAAACATATTTTATCACAGACATGAGTATAAGTTTAATCAACAATAACACAATTTACCAAAAAAAAAGTTTTGTCTGTCAGTATGAGATGGGTCCACTTCAAAAAATTTACCAACACATACACATTAACAAAGGACATAATGCTGTAGCTGGTTCACAAATTAACAGGGCATTACATGAGCTAAGTAGCCCCTGGAGACAGTGGTGAGCATAAATATAACTGAGATCTTTAGGATGTTGGGTAAATTTATAGCCAAGGATGACTTGGTATCAACCAGAGCTAGCTGCCTTAACACGTTAACCGCGTTTTGGGCCACCCTTGTACCGAGCAGATGTTTCACTTGTTGCGTATTGGTACATCTGAGGCCCGAATATCACTTTCTACAAACTATTACAAACATGAGTATGTAAACAATTTGTGTATAAATTTGTATTTACTATGACTGCAGATGCGTTGCTATGGTACTGGAAAATAAGATAAAAATGATAAGACAATAAGTTTATTTGTTGAAAGAAAAAAATAGGCTTCTGAAATACAAGTAATGTTTGGTGACATATTACTTCAAAAATACAATCAATATAAGAAAATAATGGAATATTAGATCATCATAATGTTGATCATTAATTACACGAGTCATGTTTTTCATTGAAACATGAAATGCAAAGGTGTGGTTGACCCTCACATTCGTTGCAATAGGTGGATACTCTCCTAGCCTTGTTTGTGGCCACCTTGTATCCCTCATACAGTGAGATTTTTTCATAGCATCCTCTGAATCGCTTCCTTGTGTTTTTCTTTGGTCCATCTGCTTCCTGTAAGGTATGTTCTTTTCTTGCACCCAATATATCAGAGGTCCTCTTCCCTGGTTTTGTAATTTCCTTAGGAATGTTTTTAGTAAGAGAGAGGATTACTTATTCTGTGAAGGCTTTTAGGCATACTTGTTTTGCTGAGCAGTATTTATTGTATAGAATTTGAGCATTTGTCACTGATATCCCAGCAATCACTTCCAGAGCCAGCTTCTTGTACCACTTCCTTGATTTTTGGAGTGGCGAGTAGTAGGAATTGAGTTGATCAGCAACATCACCTTTTTTTGCTTTATTGTACTCAATGACACTTTCAGGTTTTACAATCTCTTCTCCTTTTCTGTTTCTCTTTCCACTTGGAACTAAGTCATTACCTTGCTCAGGTATTGTTGATAGTGCCAAGACATCTCTCTTATCTTTCCACTTGTATAACTTCACACCTTGTCTGTTTTCTGCTGCTTTCATTTCTCCCACCTTCAACTTTGCTTTTACTACTTCTTGGCACAAATATTTCCTACCTGCTCTAACAGTTCCACAAATGTAAGTCTTCTTGACCAACAAGTACTCTGTCAGGGTGACCGAGGTGTAATAGTTATCAGTGTAGATAGTGCATCCTATACCTAACATTTCATTACATAATTTTACCACACGTGATTCAGTTGCATTTAGGTCAGCAATCTTATCACTCGTCCCTACATGAACCTCTAGATTCCATGTATATCCCTCAGGTGTGCAAACTTTGTACACTTTCAATCCATATTTGTTAGCTTTCCCTGGAATGTACTGTTTGATGCCTAATCTCCCTCTAAATGGTACCATGCTCTCGTCAACAACAAGTTTGGAGCTAGGTTTGTACACAGCTTTAAAATTGTTAACAAGTAGCTCAATCAGTGATCTGACCTTGTACAATTTATCTTGAGAATTTGGATGACATGTGTTGTCTACAAAATGCAAAAATCTGTAGAGAAGCTCAAATCTTTCCCTTGACATTAGCTTTGGTACAAAGGGATCATCATATAACATACTTTTACACCAGTAGAGTTGAATTTCAGGCTTTACAACTAATCCCACGAAAATCACAATGCCAAAAAAAATCTTTATCTCTTGTCTGTTGGTAGGTTTCCATGACACCAGTCGTGACCTACGTGTTACTGTTGCAGCATCAATTTCTTGTTGTGCACACCTATTGGTTTCTTGAACAATCATATCAATGATGTCATCAGATACAAAGAGACCATATACATCAATAGGCAGCACCTCACTTTCGTTATCTGCGTTACTGATAGTGACACTCATTTCTTCCTTGCCAGTAAAGGCATGCATGCGTTGTTTTGAAGATACAGGCAACCATTCAGATTGTGTGCTGTTGTTTCCATTTCTTCCAGAGTTTGAATCATTTCCATTTGGTGCTTGAACTTGTTCATCCTGCTCTTCATCTGTTTCAGAATCACTTTCTTCAGAGAGATCATCTGGATCATCTGAATTACTGACAAAAAAATCTGAATCATCTGAATCATCAGAAGAAGTATGTGATTGTCCTCCGTAAAAGACAGCTGGGTTCATTTCTGTTGAGAGGGAAAAAATACATTTATCAAAATTTAAGTTATTGTATCAATACTAACTCAAATATACATCATAAAACTACACCAAATAGCGGAACATGAATATATCATCATATGCTATAACCCATGCCTGGCACACTGGTGTACCAATACGCGATAGAAGGGGAAAAAAAATTACTGGTCCGCGATTCGGTATATATTTGTACCATGGATTTTTACGCTCTATACTACAGGCCACGCTCTCACAATGATACATACCTCCTCTCTCTGCAAAAGTCCAACGGACACTGGAGTGGTCGGGTAATGAAGGTTAAGTGGTGCGGGCGAGTGTGCTGAGCGGTTAACGTGTTAAATAAGCAAACTTGCCTTCTGCAAACTCCATGAATGTATGTTAATTATCTGCAGGGAGCTTTTTCAAGGAGATCACATTAATGTGTAAATAACTTAGGTAATTTAAGCAAGGATTACCACATGACTAACCACATTAACCTGTACAGCAGCATCCACTGGTTCAGCAGGTCAGTAATACCAGAACTCGATGTGCCATAGGAATGATCTTCATGAGGTTCAGAAATGGACGTCATTTCATCTCCATCTGTAATCAGAGCAATATTTAATTTATGGAATATATCTAAGAGGATTAATGGCAGGACAAAACTGTTAGGCAACACTAAGGCCTGCTTAGCCAAGTGGCCTTTTAAGCAAAAAATTTCAGATTACAGCCATATGGTGAGCAAGGAGTAATTTGAAGAAAGAGGGGAACAGATGATTTAACAGTAAACAATAGGTTCACTAGCATTTAATGAAAATTAACACCCATCCATCATAGTGAGTTATCAGCTATTTTTAAAATTTACCACAAATAATATTAAGTAGCTATATAGAAACATTTTTGACCAACAGCAGGGGCTAATAATTAGTAAATACTTACTAGAAAAAAAAACAAAAAATTATGTTTAAATGATGTTGGTGTGCATCTACATTATAAAGAAAAATGGCATAATACCATACCTGTAACTAATGATGAATCTTCGATCTTGTTTCCAGTCTCAACCTGGATGTAATCTTGTTCATCTTGGTCTAGGGGGGTATAGTAGTCTACTTGGATGATGGAGGGTAGTACAATCGCCCAAAGAAGTGATGACCCGATTCCCAGTACCTTTCGCTCAGAAAGTGGTATCTGGCAACTGTCACGGCCATGTTATATTTTCCGTATTGCACACCGGAAAGAGCAGTATTTGGATAAACAACACCAAGAAGTAATATATTAGTGCTTTTACCGTGTATATCTCGCATTACGGAAGAGGAAACCACAATACACCAAAGTTGAGGCTTAGCAGTACGAAAGAATGTGAAACGCACTCCCTATCGCTCAACGGTTTTAGGGTTAAAATGCGGAGAAACTCTCGTAATACTTATTTTCCATTCAAAATCAACAATACTGAAAGAAATATGTCCCATACAATAAAACCCGCAGATAATCGTAATTTCGAAATCATTAGTGCCATCAAATCAGAAAAATAAACTTCTGAAGATATATTATCCACATTTAATTCTCTATGCAAGATGATATTCACGCGGGTAAACCCGTAAGTGCTGAAAGCCTCAAAGCAAGATTGATCAACAAGAAACTACAGCCTATCGGTGCAAGCAGATTATTGCTCTTTATTTAGCAAATATTCCAGTAAGACAGATATACTTGCACCTTGACAGTTAACAGATAGATAAGCGATATAGAGGTAGAACATTGGTCTTGTGCTACGAGGGGCTCCAGTAGCAAATTTCCAATGTTCTAC
>JAGKTI010023905.1:0-14602 GCA_018397915.1 Birgus latro
CACACACACACACACACACACACACACACACACACACACACACACACTTCTAGTAATCCTGGCTGGCCTGTTGGTACACCTAATCATGTCATTATTGGTGGCTTAGTGGATAACAGGTTGTGGGTGGTTGCCTTAAAAATGGAATAAAAAGGATATTTTGGGATAAAGGCAGTACGCATCAATTCAGACGAAACACTTTGGGAATGTGTGTGTGTGTGTGTGTGTGTGTGTGTGTGTGAGAGAGAGAGAGAGAGAATATATAAAGCCCTAAAATTTCGAATGTTCAAGAAAGGCCAAGATAGTATTGGACCACTCAGAACAAAATCAGGTGACATTACCAGTGAAGATAAAGAATTGTGCTCCATCCTGAATAATTATTTCATATCAGTATTCACCAAGGAAAATCTAGATCTGGTCCCTCAAGCAGCAAATATTTACGATGATAATGCAGAAAATATTCTTAGTAAAATAACCATTAGTAAGGAGGACGTATTGAAAGAAATTAACAATCAGGAGACATTACAAGTGAAGATAAATGTGCTTCATCCTGAATAATTATTTCATATCAGTATTCACCAAGGAAAATCTAGACCAGGTCCCTCAAGCAGGAAATATTTACGATGATAATACGGAAAATATTCTTAGCAAAATGGCCATTAGTAAAGAGGACGCATTGAAAGAAAAGTTAAACCCCCCAAAATCGCCTGGTCCGGACGATATATATGCAAAAGTTATAAAAGAAACCAAAGAAGAATTATGTCAGCCACTTTTTACGTTATTTAATGATTCATTAATTTCAGGAGAAGTTCCAGAGGCGTTGAAGACCGCAAACGTAGTGCCCATTTTTAAAAAGGGTGATAAAGCAGCTCCGTCGAATTATCATCCGATATGTCTAACGTCAATAGTAGGAAAAATGTTAGAGTCAGTTTTGGCAAATAAGATTAGAGAACACTCAGAAAGATTTAATCTTATAAATGAAAGTCAGCACGGATTCATGCAAGGACGATCCTGCCTCACAAACTTGTCATTTTTCTCGGAGGTCTGTGGGATGGTAGATAGCAATAAAGCTTACGATATTATTTATATGGACTTTAGTAAAGCTTTTGATAGGGTCCCACACGAGAGGTTAGTTAGAAAGGTTCCAGCACACGGTATAGACGGCGATATCTTAAAATGGATAGAATCCTGGCTGAAAGGACGAAAGCAGAGAGTATTAATAAATGGAGCTAAGTCGGATTGGAGATTAGTAACTAGCGGTGTACCACAGGGTTCAGTACTCGGTCCCTTATTATTTATTACATATATAAATGATCTAGACTTAGGAATCACAAGCAGTATCAGCAAATTTGCCGACGATACAAAAATAGGGCGTACGGTATCATTAACTCGACTGACAATTGCCATAACTTACAAAAGGACCTCGATTTATTATCCAAATGGTCTAAAACTTGGCAGATGGAATTTAACGTTGAAAAATGTACTTCACGTAGGCAAGACCACTGGAGATACTAAATACAGCTTAGATAACAAAGAAATTAGTAAATCGGAATGCGAGAGAGGTCTAGGAGTTAGTAATGACGTCAAACCAAGGCAACAGTGTATTAATGCGAGAAATAAACGCGAATAGGGTCCTAGGGTTTATTTCGAGAAGCATGAGCAATAGGGCATCAAAAGTAATACTGCAACTTTATCTAGCATTAGTAAGGCCACATTTAGACTACGCAGTACAATTTTGGTGTCCTTACTATAGAATGGATATTAACTCGTTAGAAAATGTACAGAGAAGAATGACAAAAATGATACATGATGTTCGGAACCTGTCATACGAAGACAGACTGAAAAGACTGTAAGTCTGCACCCACTAGAGAGGCGTAGAGTAAGGAGAGACGTAATTGAGGTGTTTAAGTGGATGAAGGGTATAAACAAGGTAGATATTAGCAAGGTACTTAAAGTGAGCATACAGGATAGAACTAGAAGTAATGGTTTCAAACTAGAAAAATTCCGTTTCTGTAAGGAAATAGGTAGAAATTGGTTTGGTAATAGAGTAGTAGAGGAATGGAATAAGCTACCTAGTAAAGTAGTTGCTGCCTCTTCCATTGAGAGTTTCAAGCATAGGCTAGATAAGCATACGACAAATAAGGGATGGGTATAAAAAAAAAAACTTATAACCAATACTAATTCATACTTTTTCCTTTTCAGGTTACACTATGATAGTCTCTGTTCTCCTTTCGCACTTTCCTATAAAATGTCCACGCCAGTTTTTCTATGCTGTGTGGTGTTCTTTCTGACTCTTTCCTGCCAGCTTCGGCTGGAGGGTTTGGAGGGCGGGGGAGAGCCTTCTTCTTTGCTGTCTTTATCTCATTATAGTAGTTCAGTTACTCTTCTAGGAGCTGCCTAGCATGGACCAACTGGCCTACTGCAGTTATCCTCTCTTCTTATGTGGAGAGGAGGGTGAATGGGGTAGGGAGGGGGGGTTGGAGGAAGCTGGCTTTTCAGTGAGGAGGAAGAGGTGGATGGAAGGAGGAAGACAAGAGCTTGATGGGCAAGGAAGTGAAAAGTACAGGAAAGCAAATAGAAGAAATGGAAGGAAGGAGAGATCAATGAGAGGATGGAGGAAAGGAGGGGAGATGGAGGGAGGGAGGTGGAAACTGCCTTGTTAAGTTGTGAGTGGAGGGAGGGAACTAGTAGGGGGAAGGGGGAGGTTGAGCATGGAGGTGGGGGGAGGAGGGGAAGGGAGAGAGAGGGGGAAACACTCCGGTTTGGGTCAGAGTGGCGTGATGTTTGACTAGGGAAGGATGTCTCGACTCTGGTAAGTTTTGTTTCCTTGTTCTTCCTCTAATTGCTTGTATGCAGTTTTTAATTATTTTAGTTTGTATTGTAAACGCTCTTGAGTATTTCTGAAGAATTCAGATAATTATGGTAGAAGATAGAATGATAACTACTGTGATTTGTGTGGGTAATGGGGGATTGGGGTCTGTGTTACGGGGTTAGTGTGAAGCTCCGGTTGTGGGTGTGGGATTTTGGTTTTCGTTATTTGTATGGATTTTTTTTGGTGGTTTTAGTGTGAAGGCTTATGATATTTTTTTTTTTCAGGGGTGTGAGTTGCAGAGGCACCCCAAACAAAAACAATGGCAAGAATTCAGGTTTGGGGACCCCTTCGGGGATCAAGTCATTTTGCTGTCGAGGGTTAGAACTACAACTGCTACTACTACTACTACTAGCGCAACCACATCCATCACTTAATGTAGTCGTCTGTTATCATTGGAAGAGGCATTCAACTGGATACTAATTTGGTGAGTATACTATAGTCTTTTCAGTCAGATTTTTTGTGCTTGCTACTTCCATGTGGCTTTCAGTATGGTAGCTCAGGAGAGGCTTTCTGGTGGGATAAAGTTTATTAAATTCACAACTATCTATCTATTGCTAACAGATGCCTTACCCCGTAAGGGATGGCCATAAAAATCCTCCATGTCGTCCAGTACCCCGCCAGTTCACTGCCCTGCTACCAGCTCACATCCCCCTCTCTTATATACCTCTCCACTCCATCCCTCCGTCTAGTCCTTGGCCTCTCCCTCCCTCTTTCTCCCTCCACCTCACACATACTCTACTTGTTACTCTGTGGCTCACCATCCACTCCACATGGCCCAACCACCTCAGTGTGTTTCTCCTAATGCATTCTATCACATCCACATCCACACCACAATGCTTCTTCACTTCCTCATTTGTCAGTCTGCCTCTCCCTGTAACTCCACATGCTCCCCTTAAATAACTCATTTCCACTGCTCTTACTCTTGACTTGTGTCCTTCCAAGGTCCAAGCTTCACTTCCATATGTTAAGAGTTGATATCAATACTGTCATGCAGCGACTGTTTTACATCCATGCTTGCTTCCTTGTTTCTCATCTCTGCTTTCAAAGAGCCAGCAGCCATTCTTCCATGTTGTACCCCTTCAGTCACTTCACCTTCCAAACTTCCATCCTTACTCATCACACTACCAAAGTACTTAAATGTATTGTACTCACATTTTCCATTTCCTCATCATCAGACCTGACTGTACATCCAGTGACTTCATTTCTCTCAAAGACCATAACTTTACTCTTCCCTACATTCACCTTTAGATTCCGTTTCTTACACACACTTCCAGACTCACTGACCAGGCCTTACAGTTCCCCTTTGGCTTCACTTAATACAGCATCATCTGCAAACAGTAGTACAGGGAGTTTCCAAACACTGCCCTTTCTCATTACAGCTGCTCCAACATCCACTGCCCTACCTTGTATCTCTTTTATAACCCCATCCATATACACATTGAACAGCCAAGGTGACGACATGTCCCTATTTCAGTCCAACATTCAAATAGATAATTTCACTCAAATTACCATCCACACACCCTGCAGCCTTAGCACTCTCATACATACTCATCATGGCCTTCAACAACCTCCCATCTGTTCCATATATTCGTAATACTTTCCACAATCCTTGTCCATCCACTCTGTCATATGCTTTATCCAAATCCATGAAGGCTGCATACAACTTCTTTCCCTTCTCTAGAAACTTTTCCACTAAAGATCTAAGGACGAATATCTGATCTACACAACCTCTTCCCTTCCTAAAACCTCCTTGTTCTTCCCCAACTAATTCCTCTTATTTCCCTAAGTCTGTCAGTATCCTACCATATACTTTTCCTATTACACTTAGAACACAAATGCCAGTATGACAACCACACATTTTTTTCCCCTTTTCCATTGTATGGGGTAATAATTTTTTTTAAAATCACAACTAAATAATTTGATATAGCAAGTTTCTCATCTGCCAGATCCCTAGTCCCCTTTTCAATTAGCTGATGACCAAATGTAGTTACCAGTAGATTGGAAAGGTAATTTTGACTAGTAACCATGGAGACTCATTCCTAACTCATAACCAAGGTTCTTCATAAAGATCTTGAGTCTTGATAGTTAAATGTGTGATTGGGAGGGAAAATTTGACTCTTGATCTTTCACGTTAACTTTGCCTGGGTTTTCTTTCCTTTGATGCTTATTTAACTTCCTCATTGGTGGAAAGATAGTGGCAGGGCTCTACAGTCATAGCACTTCTTCTTGGCTAGCCTCTTATTCAAGTATTAGAACTTTGCATTCAAGATGGAGATGGCAATTTTAGGCCAAGTTAGAGTAAATGCAGTATAGTAACAAAGGACTCATTCCTGACTACAGTACTATAGTGGTACAAATTTAAACTGGCAGCCAGGGTGGGACAGCAACCTGTGTACAGTGTTGCTATGTTTCCCAAACCCGTGATGTGAAACGGCTGTTATATTATGTAAAAAGCATTGCATATAAGGTAAACATATGAATACATTTTTAACATATGTATTATATGGGAGAACAGAAAACTTATGCAGAAAATAATTAAACGGCAATACAGAAACGTGGCATAAATATTTTAGCGTTGCTAAAAAAATGTAGTCACTTTTATTGGCATTTACTATAGTTCTGGGGTGGGTAATAATGTCACAATTATGATTATAAGATAATGTGCTGGAATATAAGTAAAAATATACCAATTACTTAGTAAAAAAAAACAGTAATACATTAAACTCTCGTGACCAGCAACACACACACACACCCAGTCTCACCTGGGAAGAGCTTCCTTGTCACTTTCCTCTTAAAAAAAAAATAAAAAGATAAAAATGCCAAGACTTTACCTCCTGGGTGGTGTGGAAATAAAGTCAGATTTACAATATGTACAATATAATGTAAAAGAAAATAACCAAAATGTATCTTAAAATACCATAGATGAGAAAGAGAGAGAGAGAGAGAGGGGGAGGGAGGGAGGGAGGTTAGATACAACCTTGGTAAATCCATTCAGTATGAGAGGTCTTTCCTAGTTTAAGTATAATTGTCAATTGGTTTGGCCATGTGGAGAGAATAAAGAAAGCTACTGAAGGAGAGTGTATGTGAGTGAGATGGAGGCATGACCGAGGATGAGATGGAAGGATGGGGTGGAGAGACACTATATTAGTGAGGGAGTTTTGTGTTAGAGAAAGAGACGGGCTGATGGCAGGAGGGGAATTGACGTGGAAGCAGTTTGTCACCACCTCTTGCAGGATTAAAGCATCCATCAACAATTAGGAAGACAAATAGGTAGGCAGATAGATTGGATGGGCTTAAGTTTCCATTTTACTCTAGTCCACCATCCTCCTCATGAGGGATAGAGAAGTTGATGGATCTGTGTATAATTGGATAATGCAGTTACCCTGTTATAATTAGTTTCAAGACATGAAGGAGGCCATCTCTAAAATCATTATAAAGCCAGAACAGCAGTCATAACGATAAATAAAGGGCATGGACAACTAATTAAAAAAAAAATGCCAAAAAGGACAAATAATCATAAGTAGACAAGTCATAAAATAGAAAACAAATAACCATAAAAATAATCTGGGACATAATACAATTGCTTTTATACGAGTACTTATGAACTTAACTCGGACTAGGTTGGCCCATAATTCAGAAAGTTAGACCATGAAAATTCCCAATACTGATTACTCTTGACAAAAATATAGTAATCAGTGGTGAAAAAGTGAACTCTGGTAGCAATTGAAGCACAGTACCAGTTTTTTTTTTTCTATCTATCTATTGCGAGACACCATAATCCCGTAAGGGGTGGCCATTTGACTTTGAGTTATTTATTTTAAGGGGAGGGGCACTAACCCTCCACCAACCCACTTGTTGACACGTAGGGAGCACGTATGGTTTGGTTATATGGTTACCACCCAGCGTTGTAAATGGTTTCTTGGCTTACAGGAAACCATTTGGCTTGTCACTCAATGTAATGCAACCTGTAAAGGAAAGAAATGCAGTAAGAAGTGACAGGAAATATAGGAGAAATAGGAAGAAAGGAGGGGAGGCACAGAAAAAGAATGATAAAGGCTAAGGAAGAAGTAGGCAGCACTACATCAAGTGAGTGGATGATTAATTATTATTATTATAAAGTATTCTGTACAGTACAATATGTACAATGTTTGGTAGATAAAATGCACTAGTTATAACTCAGCAGGCTTCCTAAAAAGCATGTACCTCCAGTAGTTCCCAACATGAAAGTTTATAAGTTGGGTTGCAACTATATAGGCAACGTTAAAAACTTTGTGAGTAAACAGCATGTGTGTTTGTGTGGATGTGGTGGAGTTTGTGGGTGATTGTGACAGCATTTTGTATTATAATTCTTTTATCTTAAATTGGCTTAAATACCAGTGTTTGCCTTGTAGCTTAGTCTCTGTAGCTCATTGACAGAAAAAGGCAGTGCTTTGGCTCAACCTCTTACCTATAGTACTTCTGCATAACTGTGATCATGCAGGCAACCTTCCCAAGTTCAAACTTCTAAGCATGAACTATGTATGTCCAGTGTTCAAGTGCATTAAACTAGCTTTTTTTTTTTTTTTTTTTGTGTCCGACTCTGGGCATAGGCTTCACAACCTGCTATCAAGGCCCATCAGTCCTTCTACATACCCAACACCTCTACATGTCAAACATGGCTGTTTATGAATTTTACCATTCGTTTAATTGATGCACAGGCAACATATAGCTTCACACATGCAGTCCCTGAATTAATTGCAGGCAGACAGTGCATAAAACTACATTAATTTGAAATTTTAATTCTTGACAGTGGCCACCAGAATGCAACCTATTGATTGTTTTGAATGCGATGTTCCAAAAACAGAAATATGTGAAACTTCCATTGTACAAAAATTTGAAAGTCTGTACATTTTTACCCAAGTTAGACAAGGCTATGCAACCTGTTCCCATGAATCCATTTTGGTGTTGGAGGTTTAATATGTTATAATAAAGTAATGAAAAGCCCTTTTAGTTTATGGTGAATCAGATTAGGGAATTGTCTAATGAAAATCATCGCAAAGTGTTATGTTTTAAGTTATTTGTGTGTGTGTGTGTTTGTGCCCGACTCTGGGTAAAGGCCTCAGGGCCTATCCTCAGGGCATATCCTCAGGGCATATCCCAAGGCCAAGTAGTCCTCCTACATCACCATGTCACCACTTTGGCACTAACACCCACTGTCCATATTTAATACAGTACATCCTTCAACTTTGCGAACTTAAACTTTGCAAATCACCAATTTTGCGAGGTAGTTCCAAGTCATTTATTTTTTAACATTTATAAAGTTTGCGAGCGATCACACACTTTGCGAGGTCGAGTGGTGGGAAAGTCGTCTTCCCGCACTACTTTGCCACGCGGAGTAGTGACGTCGTGGTTCGCTGGGCGTACTGTGCCTCCTAGTTCGGTGTTCTGCCGCCCCTCCATGTTTGTTTACACCACAGTAGTTGCACCCAAGCCTTGCCCCGCCACCAGTCCCGTACACCACGCCAGTCTTCACATCAGTGTAAATTGCATTTTTTTCTTTTTTATGTTTCTTACCTATGATGTTTTCATAATATTACTGTACAATACATCAGTCCATGTTTGTTTCATTTATCATCATAAAATTAAGAGGTAGTGTCGAGAGAACGAGTGGGAAAAAGTGCTTTCCTTGGGGTGATGTCGACCAATTTACCTTTATTGCATATATTTAATTGTTTAAACTTTTGCGAATTTCGATTTTGCGAGGTTTTTTGTCGACCATATTCTCGCAAAATTGGAGGAAGCACTGTACATGCTAGGGCTGTCTCATACAGGACTGGTGTATTGGTATTAGCAGAGGTGTTTTTACGACATGTCAACGGGTCTTCTGGTAGATCAGTAAAGCCTACTTTTCTATGAAATTCGGATCCATAAATTGTTCCCTGCCCAGTGAGGATTTGAACTGGGGTCCGTTAGGACTGCAGGCCACCTCTCTGCCAATTGAGCCACTGCCTCCCCCAGTTAAAAGTATTGTAAGAAAAGTAATTCATTTTATTGTTGTTATGATAAAGCTCCTTTGCCTTTTTCAGTCACTTTAATTTGATCATCCTTATTCAGGAAAATGGAAACAAGAAATTTTGATTGAAAAGGACACTAAGTGTCAGTATGAAAAGAAAGGCTGGTTGCATTTCATTAGTTTGTTTCGTCTGTTTATAAAGGCCCCAGCATGCTTGCATGCATCAGCCTTAGTCACCCAGTGGCGGCTTTCCATGCTGCTCGGTATACTGAAAAAAAAAAAATGCATTATCTGATTTCATACTAGAGTACACCCTTCTAAAGTTCTCAGTTGTTTCTAAAATTTAAACACAGTTTCAACCCAAGGAGTTTGAACTTGTTAAGGTTGACTGTATTGTAGTGTCAGTCTGTTATAGCAACTCTGTTTTCAGCATGGAAGGATGGCAATGTAGGCTGATAAAAAATAAAAGGAGTTTAGGTAATGTAAATGCGTAAAATTCAGCTGTACTGTACAATTTTGTTGGCCTCATAGGTCTGCAGTTGAAGCTGTTTCTTGGTCCTGAAGGGCACAGATCTTAATAAGTCTTGGTTTACTTATGCTGATATTCGTTTGTTTGCTTGTAAAGACTCCATCATGCTTGTGTCAGCCTTGGTCACCTGATGGCGACTCTCCACGCTGCTCAATTTCTTGCAGCCATTCTGTTCAGTCGCTAATCCCTGGTGTCACACTGTTGTTGTCCCAGTCTATTTTTGGTGTACCTGTCACAGTAAACATAGCACATTGCTGTTAGTTATTGAGTTTTAAGGCTCATAGGTGTATGGTTAGGTTTTACTTACAGGACTTTTCACTAGACTCATTTTCATTGTCATTTTTCCTAGTATTGCTTGAAGGAAATTATTTGGTAATTTTCATCTAGTTCACAGCATTGACTTAGCAGTGGTATTTGTCCATTTTCAGCATATTTCCCTTAGGTAAATTGTGATTAAGACAGTGCTGTGGCTCTACTCCCTTTTTGTAACTTTTCTTTTTGTGACTAGCACCATAAAGTAGTGTTAATACCTTGCACAATAACAGGTCATTGCCAGAACAAGAGTACAGTATTTTAACAAGAGTACAGTATTTTACTATAGGGTTGTTCTCATTCCATAACACTTCCCATTGTCACTAGCCCCATTGGTTACAGGTCATTGTCAGATAAAAATGTATTTTGCTATAGGTTTCTCATTCCATAGCACTTCCAGTAGTCACTAGCACCATATGTTACAGGTTGTTGCCAGATTAAGAATGCATGTGGTGCAGGCAAAAATGTGTTTAAAACTAGACCAGATAAATGTAGATATGGAGACAGGACAACACGAGCTTAGTTCACTTCCTGTATACTACACATAGGTAAATACAAAATAAGGAAATGCACACACACACACACACACACACACCTTTCTCTCTCACTGTAGTATTGTGTACAGTGACGGTAATTTAGATAGAGCAGTAGCACTTTTACATATACAAAGGTCCTACATCTATTTCCTTGCCCCATGAAGGGAGAAAGGTGGACTGCAATAGGAAGATAGCTTAAGTCTGAAGTCCACTAAACTTTTTTTAATCAAGGTGAAGGTGCACTTGACAGGTTGGTGATGATTGGCCGAATGCAACATGGCCGGATAACGTTGTACTTCAAGTAGTTACCGATAATGCAAACTAAAGCTTACTAACTCGAGTACATCAACGTTATTTGGACATACTGCATTCAACCAGTCATCATCAACCTGTCAAGTGCATCTTCACCTCCATAAAAAAAAAGAAAGAAAATGAGTATAGGTTCACAGTTCAGATGAGCCTTGGGTTGTAACTGCTACTACTATACTACCCTCAGCATACATAACCTGTGACCCTCTTCGGCCAGTCACCCTCCCCCTTCCTTTCATTATATCTAAACTATCCCTCATGGTACTCATGCCAGTTCTCTCACAGCACAGTTTTCTCAGATCTGTCACACCTTGATACCCAACAGTTCTTTGTATGCCCTTACTTGGTAAGGAATTTCCCTCTTGCAGCTTATTTCCCCTAGCTCAGTGGCATTGGAGCCTCCCTGTTGCATCAGTACCACCACACATAAGGCATCCCCCACCAGCACTGGTTTACACTTCCCAGACCAACACAGCTGATAGATAGAGGAGCTGGTTGTGTAGTAACTTCAAGTATTTTTGAGTGATGGTATAGGGTGTTGAAAATGGTTGACATTTCAGAGGTAATACTGAAAGTTCATATGTTTATTAATTTATTTATTTTCTTTACAATTATTTATAGAAAAATTGGACATTAAAGCTCCTTTGGTTCATATAAATGCTGATTTGGCAGTGTTACCAAGGTTTCAGTTCTAGATGTCTGAAAAAGGTGTGAAATATTAATTCATATTGGTGGCATGTTGTTGGGGCCCCAGGTTCATCTGTAAGATAACTCAGTGGAGTCGTGGCTCAAATTACCCTTCTCCTGTAGTCCACCTACTCGTATAGGGGAGTAGTTGAGAGATGTTAGTACTGTACTGTATAACCAGACAGTCGAGCCACCTGGTTGATGTATCCATTGTGCATTGAGGTCTTACTGTACAAGATATTGAAAAAAAAAATCAAAAACCTCATAAGTGGAAACATTTGTATGTACCCAGTATATTTCAGAGGATTCTGTAGTGCATCATTACCATAAAATGTATATTATGTGTGTAGGAGCTCTGTAAGCATTTGTATGTACCCAGTATATTATTTCTGAAGCACTGGCTGTTCATCATTATTATAAAATGTATATAATCATGGAAAGGCGTGAATGAAGACTGGGATGTGTGAAATC
This sequence comes from Birgus latro, assembly GCA_018397915.1. Taxonomy (NCBI): domain Eukaryota; kingdom Metazoa; phylum Arthropoda; class Malacostraca; order Decapoda; family Coenobitidae; genus Birgus; species Birgus latro. Next base: position 11,706 of record JAGKTI010023905.1, read on the forward strand.
AATGGTTATCAGTACTGTAGTTCATTAGGCTGCCTTATTCCCATACACTATACCATTGCTCAAGTGAATAATGCTGCATAATATAGAAAATTTATGGCTTTACGTTTTAATTTATACATGAATTCCATGTAATGCACAGCTGACATTAACTATTTTTTAATGTTGTGGCCTAAGCATCATTTGATATAAACCCAGTGTACTGCTGGTTGAAATGGTCCCCTCTGCAGTCCACCATTCTTCTTTTGGGAGATTGGTAGAGAGTTGAAGTGCCTTTTGTATAATTATGCAGTATCTTTTTTTTTTCTCCAGGTTGAAGACAAACCATTGCTTAGAGTAAAAGCGTTCCAGTATTATATGTATAATTATCGGTAACTTTTTTTCATCATCCGAATTGCTTTTTCCCAGCTAAGGATGGAGTAAGGATTTGTCTTGGAAAGAACATATTACATCTCTTGTGAATTCTGCTTCCAAGAGATTAGGTGTGCTAAGCCGATTCTGTACTTTCTTTACCCCTGCACAGTTGTTGACCTTGTACACGGGTTTTATTCGCCCGTGTATGGAGTACAACTCTCATGTGTGGGGAGGCTCCCCACATGCAGCTCTTCTCAATAGGGTGGAGTCAAAGGCTTTTCGTCTCATTAACTCTCCTCCTCTTACTGATTCCCTTCAACCATTGTCTCTTCACCGCACTGTTGCATCTTTATCTCTCTTCTATCGCTACTTCAATGGTCACTGTTCCTCTGAACTGTCTGCTTGCATCCCTCCACCTCTACGACAGGCACGTAGTACCCGTCTAGCAACAAACTCTCATCCCTTTTCTGTCCAACTCTCTAATGCAAGAGTTAACCGTTACTCCCAGTCTTTTATTTATGCAACTGGTCAACTCTGGAACTGTCTTCCTATGTCTGTATTTCCTACTTCCTATGATCTCCAGTCTTTCAAACGCAGTGTGTCCAGGCATCTCGAATTGAATGGATCTTGAATTTGGCTCTCTTTTGTACTGTTTTTGCTTTTTCTTGGAAGGAACAGTATGCAGGCCCGTGGCCTTTGGTTCCTTCTTCCATGCATAAAAAAAAAAAAAAATATTATATTTCTCATTTGTGTTATTGAAATGTTTTGGTAGCTATGTTTGTGAAGTGTAGTAAGGGGAGGCGGTAGCTCAATTGGTAGAGAGTTGGCTTGCAGTCCCGACGGACCCAGGTTCGAATCCTCGCTGGGGCAGGGAACAGTGTAAGGATTTGAATTTCATTAAATCAGGCTTTACTGATCTACCAGAAGACCCTCCGACATGTCGTAAAAATACCCCGCTAATACCAATACACCAGTCCTGTATGAGACAGCCCTAGCATGTATTCAATATGGACGGTGGGTGTTAGCGCCGAAGTGGTGACATGTAGAGGTGTATGGTATGTAGGAGGACGGCTGGGCCTTGATAGCAGGCTGTAAAGCCTATGCCCAGAGTCTGACACATAAAAAAAAACAAAAAAAACAAAAACACTGGTTTACTTAATTTTCCTAACTCAAGAACATAGAGGGTTGTAGAGGTTTATCTGATTATATGGCTGCATTATGCATTGTAAAACTGAGAGGAGTGAGGTGAATATAGGCAGGGAGGTGTACTTTGAGTGAAACTGAAGCAAAGAAGTTGAGACAGCAGTGTCAGATGAATACTAGCTAAAGGTACTGGAGGAGTTAACACTAAGAATCTCCATGTTTACTAGTCATATCATACCTCTTTCTTGCTATCATACTCTATAATCTCCTTGGTTACTAGTCAAATCAAACTTCAATTTGTTGCAATCAAGCTTTAGAATCTCCTTGGTTACTAGTCAGATCAAACCTCTTTCCTGCAATCATACTCCAGAATCTCCATGGTTACGAGTCAAATCAGACTTCTGTTTTTTGCAGTCAGGCTTTAGGACCTCCATGGTTACTAGTCAGATCAAACTTCTGTTTCCTGCAATCAAGCTTCATGTTATTATTGAGGTATTGCCACCCATGCAGTTGTTGTTGTTGAGATGTTGCCACTCATGCACTTCCTTTGTCAACATCTAAGTTAAATCCTCTTCATTAGGGTGAGAGCCTTCAGATGGAGGTATTTAAATAACCTCTCCGTGGATTTCTTCCCCCCGTTTGTTTCTGTCATAAAGTTCATGTTACATTTCCTCTTTTTGCCTCATGTACTCTTTCTGAAGTTCATCAAAATTAAGTCCTATTTCTCTGTTTATGGATGGATAGAAGGAAGAGTAAAAAGTGCCACCTTAAATATTAAGTCTGGCAGACTATGTTTTATACAGTTATAAGACCAGATGCCGAATGAGGACCTTTACTGTAGTACAATTCAGTATTCAAGATGGAGAGATGGCAATTTTAGGCCAAGTTACAGTAGACACAGTATAACCAAGGAGGCTCATTTCTAGCACTTCTTTGTGACTAGCCTCATAATCTAGTATTAATCTGGTATTAAAACTCAGCATTGAAGATGGAGATAATGGCAATTTTAGACCAGGTTAGAGTAAAATAAGTAGTAACCAAGGAGATTCATTAACTCATCACTACAGCTCATCAAGTACTCTTTTCAGTTGTCACAGTAGATCACTAGAGTACAATGCTAGTCATGAAGAAGTGCTGTGGAAAAGATAACTAGTTATGGCATTTTCTTCTTTACCCTGAAGTTTGTGAGGTGGACTGCATAAGGCAAAATCTAGGGTGGAACTAGACTCCTTGCACCTTACCTTGGCTCAGATTTTCCCCTTGCAGCAAATTTCACATAGCTGAGTGACAGAAACAATACTATGGCTCTACATTCTTTCTACAGCACTTCTTCGTGACAAGCATCATATTCTAGTTTTAATCTTCATGACTAACATTATATTTTAGTGTTTCCATAGCACTGC
>JAGKTI010023906.1:0-14601 GCA_018397915.1 Birgus latro
TTTCCCTTGTATATTCTGTATTCTCCTCTCCTTGTCTTTCGTGAAAACACAAAATATGTAACCTATGATTATTTTCCGCTCGTAACCGAGATTTGTTTTTGACAGAAAAACAAGAGACGTGAGAGATTTAGCTTTCTGCTTTCCTTGCCCTTTCTCGTAAAAAAAAAAATACAGTAATAATAATGATAGTTACGAAAGAGATGTAACGGCAATTGTAAATCGAAACCAACGCCCTGTTTATTATGGACCGGTCCTGATTATATTACTAATCCTTTCCAAAGTGGAATAAAAAGTAAATCCTACATACGAGAGGGCATGTTACAATTCACTAGCACTAACCTGACGAAGGTTCCTAACCTCTTTCAGCCCAGTTCATGACCTAGTATATATGGACTGAAGGACTGATTTGACTGGTAACCAAGGCTCATCGAGTTTCATGCAACCACAACTAATTATTCAAACCCTGAAATGGGAGTAGTTCAGTTTCACTGGCTGAGAACAAACAGACAGCAGGCTTCATGATGCAAATGATTGTGCGTTTCGTTGCCCTGTGCATGCTCCTGATAGTTCTTTCACTTTCTAACGCTTTTTTTCTTATTGTCAGGATCCTATCTTACCGTATCCTTAGCTGGGAAGAAAGATTAGTATGCCATGGTGATGATGATGATGATGATGAAGATAGTTTGTAACTGGTCATGTGGATATGATAATTGTGTGAAATAAAAATATCTTTACTGTACCCTGTGGCCAGCAGGGAAGTAACAGGGAGACTTTCATGGGGTGTTTTTACTCTTTTGTGATCGAGACAACTATAATAATCTATTCCACTTAATATCAGGCGATTTTATTTAACCGAATGAGTCACAGCGGTCTAAGAGTAGCGCCGTCATTGTCTTTCTTATGGGCGCGACAGTTCTTATATTCCTTTCCAGCAAACTTCAGATGATTTTACTGAACGGACAGTAAGTCGTTGTAGCTAAAGATGTTATTGGCAACTGAAAAAAAAATAATAATAGTTCAATTTCACATGAATACTGCCAAATAAATTTTGGAAAATATCGTTCGTCAATTTCAACTCAGCGGAGATCTTGTCCTTTGCTGCTTAAATCTCGTAGCTAAGTGGTAATACAAAACAACAGCTCCTACACATCCTGTACTCTTCATAGTTAGCTTACGATTATAGAGATAATCTATCTTTTTATATCAGTTTTATGATGCAATTTTAGGCCAGGTGAAAATGAGGAGAGTATAATTAACATTCAGGCTTCTACGACTCACTCTTATCTCAATAATGTCGCCTGGTCGTGTGCATAACATAATAGTCCGTGATACAAACAAGTTCTCTGGCCCCGTAGAAAAATAACAAGGGAATGTCATTAAGTCTCAAATTTTGTTGTACTGATTTATGAGAGGTCTTTATACTCAGAGAAAAATAATACGCCTAATACCTTCGGGTAAGTAACTAATACGTATAGGCATGCAGAATCTTTTACAGGTGCTCTGAATAATCTGCAACATTTCAAGGCCATATTTTATGTAACATAGCTTGCTTCTTAGCACCTCTTTCTCGGCGATTTACATTGAGCATTAAACCGTAATATTTTTTCTTGTAAGACATATTGTTTTAGAATCAACATGGCTTGTACTAATAACATACAAGTGGAGGTTGGGGTGTAATGTAGAATAAATTTGTAAAGGAAGATAGTTTTGAGCTATCGCTGTGCATTTTAAATACCTTCAGTGGGATCATCATCATTATCCTCACCATAACGCCACATTGTGCATTGTTCACTTCATGGGAATGACATATTTCACATAATACTAGATTTAAGATATTAATCTAATGTCACAATTATTGTAGTTATTTTTAATTCTAGAGGCAGACAAATGCCTACAGGATCTTATGATTCACTCACAGTTGAAAAAAAAATAATAATCATCTGGTGATAAGTGCTGAAGAAAATGAGATTTTTCCCGGCCATAAGTGTTATTGGTGACAGTATTAATTCTCAGGATCCTATGACTCGTTCTCAGCTCAATAAAACTATCATGAGTTATTCAGCATCCTAGGACTCACTCTCACCTCAGTTAAATTATTATGAGTTATTCAGGATCCTGTGACTCACAGCTCAGTAATATTATCATTAGTTCTTCAGGATCCTATGACTCACTCAGCTCAGTAAAACTATCTTGAGTTGTTCAGGATCCTATGACTCACTCTCATCCCAATCAACTAATCCGGGGTTTGTCACAATCCAATGACTCAGTCTCGCCTAAATAAAACTGTCTTGAGTTAACGTGAATTAAATGCTACAGAAGATGTGGCCACGAGTGATTAAACTGAGGGTACACTTAAGGTTTGTAAGTTATTGTTACTCTGTTAAAACTGTCTTAGGTTAATTGGAATATAATACGAGAGGAAATGAGACCACGAAGGTGTTTATACATTATTACGATAATAAAGCTTATGTAACAGCCCACTTTGACAATTTTTTATGCAAAGGAAGAGGGAACTAAAGCCAAGGGCCCTCAAACCGTTCCTTATAAGGAAAAAAGCAAAAACAGTACAAAAGAGCGGCAAATTCAAGATGATGCTCATTTGGAGATGCCTGAACCCACTGCGCCTGAAAGACTGGAGAACATAGGAAGTAGGAAATACAAACAGTGGGAGACTGTTCCAGAGTTGTCCTGTTGCATAAATGAAGGACTGGGAGTAACGGTTAACTCTTGCATTTGAGAGCTGGACAGAAAAGGGATGAGATTTTGTTGCAAGACGGGTGCTACGATCCTGCCGTAGTGGGTGAAGGGTGCAAACAGATAGTTCATAGGAGCAGTGATCATTGAAGCAGCGATGGAAAAGAGATAAAGATGCAACAGTGCTGTAAAGAGACAGAGGTTGAAGGGAGCCAGTAAGAGGAGGAGAGTTAATGAGACGAAAAACCTTTGACTCCACCTTGTTGAGAAGAGCTGTATGTGGGGAGCCTCCCCACACATGAGAGTGGTACTCTACACAGGGACGACTAAATCCCGTGTATAAAGTCAACAACTGTGCAGGAGTAAAGAAGGTACAGAGTCGGCTTAGCACACCTAATCTCTTGGGAGCATATTTTACAAGAGANGTGACCATTGAAGTAGCGATGGAAAAGAGATAAAGATGCAACAGTGCGGTGAAGAGACAGAGGTTGATGGGAGCCAGTAAGAGGAGGAGAGTTAATGAGACGAAAAACCTTTGACTCCACCTTGTTGAGAAGAGCTGTATGTGGGGAGCCTTCCAACACATGAGAGTTGTACCCTACACAGGGGCGACTAAATCCCGTGTATAAAGTCAACAACTGTGCAGGAGTAAAGAAGGTACGGAGTCGTCTTAGCACACCTAATCTCTTGGGAGCATATTTTACAAGAGATGGAATATGAACTTTGTAAAATAAATCCTGCGAGAATGAAACCCCAAGTATGTTTAAAGATAATGCAGGATTAAGATGGATATTATTAAACTCTAGTGGGTACTCCGGTGAAAGGATTCTAGTTGGAGAGTTCAAAGCATTTAGTACGAATAGAATTATTTTTAGCAGAGTGAAGGACAGACTTAGCACGATTCCAGGCAGAAACACAAAAAAGACGAGATTCAGGGGTAGGTTGGCTTCGGTACGTTCTGTAGGCCTTCTCCTTGTTGTGGACAGCATTAGATCAAGTATAGTTAAAACAAGGTTTCTTTGCATTAGTCAAAGGATATGACAAAGGAATGTATGCTTCCATTATCGGAGAGAATAACCTCCGTAATGCGTGAGGCACTCTCATATGGCTCTCTGCCATGGAAGCAATAATCATTCCAGGGAAAATCAAAGAAGTACTGGCTGAGGACCTCCCAGTCTGCAGCTCCAAAGTGCCACAATCAACGTTTATTTGGAGGGTCTACAGGCCATACTGAAGCGACAGGACAGGATAAGATGATAATATTGTGATCAGAGGGGTCCAACAGAGAGGAAAAGTTAGCAGTGTAAGCAAAAGGATTAGTTGTAAGGAAGAGGTCACCTATGTTGGAACTTTCTCCAAGGCGGTCAGGGATACTGGTAGGGTGTTGTACAAGCTGCTCTAGGTCATGGATAGGAAAGATGTAGGCTCGTTCATCAGGTAGATCAGTGAAAGGAGAGAAGAGTCAAAGGTGGTGGTGAACATTGAAATCTCCAAGGATAAAGATTTCAGAAAAAGGGGAAATGGATAGGATGTGTTCCATCTTAGAAATAAGATAGTCGAAGAATTTTTCATAGTCAGTAGAATTAGGGGATAAGTAAACAGCACAGATGTATATAGTCAGAGACTGGCAGGAAAGCCAAAACCAGTGAGTCAAACATTCAGAAGAATGAAGCTTAGGAACATGAGAGCAAGATAAGTCGTTGTGTACATATACATAACAGCCACATTTGGCTTTGAAATGAGTATAGAGAAAGTAGGAGGATACAGATAGGGGTTTATTATCAGCTGCCGTAGACAGCTGAATCTCAGTTAGGAAGAGGTGAGGTTTAGAAGAGGAGAGGTGATGCTTAACAGAGAGTAAGTTAGAGGAAAGGCCGTGAATGTTGCCGAAATGAAAAAGAAGTGAGTCAGGCAGTGATTCCAGGGATCTCGCTGGGTCGTCGCCGGGCATTCGTGGTCCCCTCAACCCTCATGGGGACTCCGAGGCTTGATTATGAGACGCTATTTTGGTTAAATTTTGAATAGGAAGTGTAGTATGTAATGTGCATGAAGTCTGGTGTTGACAGTTTAGGAAACTTGTATTGGAGAGTATGCTGGCCTACTCTGTGTTGCTGGAACACTGAAGAATTTCAGCAAAGGGGGATGGTCAGGAAATAGTCCCGAGGACTGAGGGCTGATGAAACGGGAGCTTCAATTCTCCCTGTCGTCAGCTTTCCATCCACCTTGGGAGTACCGCTCTGCGCGACTGGTACTACAGTGGTAAGTTCCATCATTATACTCACAGCGACACCACAGCACGTTTGCAACAGTCTTACATCAGGTATTACAAGATTTCAAGGATAAACCATTTATCACTTGTATTTCAATTACGTTTATTTCATGAAGCAATATTAACTGAATCAGCTGACCGTCTTTCTAGTTTACTCCTTGTGCTACCGGATGATTTTTTTTTTAGAGAGAGAAACCTCTCGCACATAAAATAAATTGTTATTGCATATTAAAACACCCCAGTCTGAAAAGTTCCTCTCCAGATTAATATAATTGTCAGGACATGGCAGAAATAAGTTGAAAATACATGTCTGCGTTCACTGCATCAGATGGAAATAAAACGTGGTTCACTACTCTGGAGCCCCAGATTATTTACAGTATTTGCATTATTAATGTATCAGGTTAAATGAGAATTAGTAGTTATTTTTTACACTTCATTATAATTCAGCCACATTCATTCCAAGTTTTGAAAATGGTCCCTATCAGGATCAAAATATAAGACCTGGTGTTTCAAAAGAGTAAATTTTTGGTGCAAATTATCCTCCGGAATGGCTGCATTCTCCCTTGTGATTTTTCTTTTTTCCCAACAAATCAGTGCGCGGGGCATGTTTTCAAATCCTTTTCCCTTAAGATGTTGCCACAATCAGGAAAAAAATGTGAAGTTAAATGAGGTTAAAAAATTTGCGGTCAGTTATCGAGCATGGCATAATCACGAATCAGTGCAGCTGACAACCTGATGCCCAATTAGCGCAGCACTGGAGAGAGGGCAGCACTTAATTTTCTGTGTATGTCTCTTTTAAATTCTTTGGGGAGTTTCACAAATGCAAAATATGGTTGCCATAGACTGATGCCGTAAGTACGGAGTTCATTTGGTTCCTTTCATTAATAACTGATAAAATGGCGTTACTCTGGCGTTTCAGAGTAATGAATCACAGTTAATTACTTAATTCATTTCTTCTTCTTCTTCTTCTTATCATTATTGTCAGAAATTTTTGCACTTTCCTCTGACGAGTGTTAGTCTAACAACAACAAATATTTAATTTAAATATTAGAAGTCTCTTGGGGAATTAGGGTATAATTAATACTCTAACTCGCCAGTAATTATCTCCTTATATCCTAGCTAGTTCCCCCGATTTGGCCAAATCATAAAAGTTACTTAGCTAGACAGAGTCGGAATAACGGATGACAACGGGCGTCAGGTCTCGGTCGGTTTGCCTGGGGCTTTCCAAGCGTCCTTTGTGCGATTTACACAAGGTGCGGCTCCAACGAGCTTTAGAATCAGTGAAATAATGGCGAGTCACTCTCCCCTCTTAGGATTCAGAGATGCCAAATATTATTTAATTGCAATTACCTAAATACAGTGAATTACTTCATAAAATTACAAGGAATACCTAACTTGAGCTAATCTTGGTGTTAAATAAAACTAAAGCCAATTATTCACATTATCAATGTCAAGATATGTTAAACCTTCCTCCGTATGCTCATCAGGATACTCGTCAGTCTACCACGCAGGTGCAGTCATGACGATGGAAAATTCCTTAGAATTTACATGTATTTACAGTATAGTTGTCCACAAAGGTTAAATGCAGTAGCATTTAATTTATTAATAATAAGAATTATTAACCAGAACTAGAACGCAATCTCTGGATTAAAAAACCGCTCGATGTTTTTTCCTCTGCTTTCAACAGGGACAACAGTTGCAAAAAGTAATGAGCACACCTGCTCTGGGGGAAAATATTTCACCCAGTTATTAGCAGCAGCAGTAGTAGTAGTAGTAATAGTTACTACTATTACTACTACTACTACTACTACTGCTATTATTGTTACTACTACTACTACTACTACTGCTACTGCTAATATTGTTACTACTACTACTACTACTGCTACTATTATTATTATTATTATTATTATTATTATTATTATCAACACACTAATTTAACGCCCGGCACGGTCAGTCCCATCAGACCATCTCCTTAGCTGAACTGACCTGAGTTCAAGTTACTGAATACCGAAATTACGCACTAACGATCTTACGGCTCATTCTCAGCCTAATATGGCCCACCGTTATCATCAGCCTGTAGCTACAGTACAATACCAAAGCACCTCCGATACTGAGAGGATGTATAATACCAGTATTTTACTCAGGCTCCTGTGACTCATATTCAGCTGAATATAATCGTCTGGGGTTAATTGGACTAGAATACTGGAGCTGTTTTGTACCGTGTGAGAACTAACATGAGAGGGCAGTTGACTTAAGGGACAGGAAGTTAACTGACGACCTAAGAAACTTTTATTAACACCAGACAGTGACTTAGTAACCTGTATTGACCCGGATTCCTGTCGCAAGCCGAAACAGCCGTGCAGGTAGACAGTTCACTAATGATGATAAACTGGAAGAAGAATGGATTACAGAATGCAAAGAGAATTAATTTACCGCCTAAAACAGCTTCATTACTTGGAAAGCATTAACCTGAGTTCGCCGGACTGAGGTGGATTAGAGTGCTTAACCGGAATAGCCGTATGGGGAGGCTAAGCTGATCAAGTTGGGAGGTAGAGTAATTTCAGAGACAGTTAGTATTCGGACTGCTTTATCTTCATTGACACTGCCAGTCCACCAGGTTAGCAGGACTGCCGGGGATTCGGGGGCGTAGACGGAATGGCCGCAGGTGTAGCCGGTGAATTAGTGGTCAGAAGCCGCTCAGGTGCTTAACAATGCTCATCTCGCGGAAGCACCCGTACCTCCAAGATCACTGTCTGGGGAGGTGGAGGAAAGAGGAAGGAGGGACTGAGGAAAGAAGAGGTTGAAGAGACAGACAGACAGAGACAGAGACAGACGAAGGACAGTGGGAGACGTGAAAGAAAAAATTGAGAGACGAAAGAAAGAGGGAGAGATGGAGGAAAGGAGGGATGGAAGAAAGAGGAGGGGATGGAGGAAAGAGGGAAAATATCTACTTAGCCGAACCATTTGATTTTTAAGGCCTTTAGTCTGGGTTTTCATCCACCTCGGCATTAGAGCTTGTGGATATTGTGGGTTGTATTGTTTGCTAAGGAAGATTTCTGGTACCTCTTCCTTCTTGGCATTCAATGGCATTTTTGTTTTCGGTTTAACCATTTCAGTCCGATGATGCATTTTTAACCCTATTCTTGTTAACTTGAAACGATTTTGTTAAACTTAGGAAGGATATCTCGCACTGAAGGCAGAGGTGGGGGAGAGGGCAACAATATCGGCGGCAGTGGCAAGACGTAACACACGCCTGACGGAATAATTAAGGCCGCATCTAACCCCTCCGGCTTGAAAAATTAGGCCATATGAAGCAAATCGTCTGGCAGTGAAAAAATAAAAATAAAGGAGGGGGTAAATATCAACGCAGTTTGCTACAGTATACGGTATAATTGGAGTTACTGAGGCGAAGCAGAGGCGGTGACTGAATCGGAAGAGGTGGCCTGCAGTCGTAATGGACTCAGGATCGAATCCCGGCTGGGGCTGGGAACAGTTAAAGGATTGGATATTCACAAAACCAGACTTTACTGATCTACCAGAAGACCGCCGACATGTAGTAAAAATACCCCCGATAATACCAGTACATCAGTCCGGTATGGGAGAACTCTAGCATGTATGCAGCATGGACTGTGAGTGTTAGCGCCGAAGTGGTGACATGTGGAGGTGTTTAAGAGGACTATTAGGCCTTTTTATAGGCCCTCATGCCTTTGCCCAGAGTCGGACACTTTAAAACAAAAATGCAATGGAAGAGTAGTTGGTAAATCTACAAAAGCCACTTAGAATACCACCCAAGATCTTAGTACCCAGGCCACCGCGTCCCACACCCTTCTTTCCCCCTTCACATATTATCCCCTGTCTTCCCACCCCATCCCTACTTCCTCTTGTTCTCTACCTTTCCCTGCATAATGCCCTCTCTCTCCATTTATATTCCGACTTTTCTTTTCAATCCACCATTATACTCTTTTCTTCCTTATCATTCCTCCCTCCCTTCTCTCCCCCATTCCCTCTCATTCACCCTCTTTCTCACTCCTTTCTCTACTCTTCCTCTCCCTCCCTCCATTCTTTCCCTCTCCTCATACACTCCATTAAGGTATTTCCCGCCTCTCCTTTCAGTCTTTCCTCTCCTCTTTCCTTTCCCTACTTCTCTCCATCTTCCCTTCCCTCCCTCATTTCCTCTCTCTCACCCCTCCTCTCCTCTCGCTCTCATCATCGGGAGGGTGGGGGCCTGGGGGGAGGGGCTAGTTACATGCGTAACCCAGCCAGTCACCGCGTGGATGTGGTAGGAGGAGGTTGTAGTAGGCCCTCTTGGAGTCTCGCTTCCCCTCTCTTCAGTTCCACCACAAAGAACAACTCCGAAACCTTTCTTAGTTTGCTCATTACGCTGTGGATACATTTTGCGATTACTTTTTGTGACTTGTAAAATTAGTAAGCAAAACTGGACGACGATTTCACACAGGTTTTATCAAGAAATTAGATAGGACTGACGGAGTGGGTAGGAGGAGTGGAGAAGTGTTGTTATCAAGTTTTGGTGCTTCATTGACTTCACCAGCCACGATGCATATCATTACGTGAGTAACTTATCATTATCTCCTTTTTTAGGTATTTATGCTTGGTTATCTTCACCAGCGATGGTGCGTATTGTAGCGTGAGTGCTTTGCTAAGCTTGTTGGAATATTACAGGTATTTCTATCTTGTGATTCTCTAGGTTTGTAATGAATATTATTCTATATATTTAGAACTTGAAGGCATGTGTTTATAAGACTAGCTTAGCGTATTTTATAAGTAAAAAGTGTTACACTGATTGTCTCTTTTCTTAAAACTTAAAATTGTAAATCACCTAATTTTTTAAGATAATTTAGAACGTAATTGAAGAAGGCACAACGTGTCTGGCCTTTTTGAGTCGTATTCTAAATGGCATGGGAAGCTTAGTACCACCTCATCATCAGTGATGTGTATTGAATAATGCGCTTTTTTCGCATGTGTCATTCATATCGCATCAGCAACGACATAGCTTTCATCAGTAACACACAGGAGGAGGGTATTGTGGTGCACTGCTCAGAATAAATAATGAATCAAGTGGTAACTGAAATATTTACAGTCACCTGAAATGCGGTCTTGTATCTCACGTGCCTGGCCTGTGTACTGATGGATGCAGGTGATACAGATCTAACAGCCACAGACTTATTGTAAATGTCCATCAAAATTAATTGATAACATTACGTTACTGGTATAACACATGTGTTCATTACATTTATTGTTTAGTTATATGAATGATTGCCTGGCTGATAATGATAAAGATATTTGTAGTTCATTTTCCATGCTATTATTCTTTCCGACAAGGAGAGTAGGTTTTCACCCCTGTTTATTTCTTTGTTAGTTTGTCTGTTAGCAGGATTACTCGATAAAAGAGAGATCTGGACCAAATTTGGTGGGTAGATAGCCCATGTCCCAAGGAACAATCGATTAACTTTTGGGACCGATGTTTGTTAATATGTCTGTTAGCGGGATTACTCAAAAACTAAAAGAAAAATTTGGACAAAATTTAGTGGGTGTATATCCCATGTCCCAGGGAACAATCGATTAACTTTTGGGACAGTTCCGGATCGTATTAGAGATTCTGGATTCGGAAAACTCTTTTAGCAAGACCCAAATCAGTGATGAGAAAACCTAACCCATTATGAAGAGTGGTTTGGAAATGACGTTGCCCTGGTCGGAAAGATGCGCTCCATTTAGTGCCCCTTTGATTATTATTATTATTATTATTATTATTTTATTAATATTATTGTTCAGAACTCCACATTCTGAGAAGTTCTTATTGATATTGTATACATACATACATTCAAACATATCGTACATAGAGGGAGAGAGAGAGAGACAGACAGACAGACAGAGTGAGATTTGGGGGGAGAGGGGGAGATCTAGAAGGCTGGCATTCCAAGACCGTTCACAATAGACATGAAATTTTCAGGAGTGTTGTATCTCGGTTGTAGGCTTCTTTGGGCATAAATTTTTTTTCCCATCACAAGCGCCGCACTAGGGCCCTCTGTTGTTTTCTTCAATTGCTTCTCTCCTGCGCAGCAAAAACTACTGAATCAATTGCTTTGCAAAGGTTCCAGTATGTATTCGTCAACGTATACTAGTGCACCTGGGTATTGATATTGAGATCAAACAAATACTTTTTTAAGATATATAGGAGAATCAAAAGGGCCGCCCCATGCCCGAAAGTGCTAAATAGGAAAATGTTTGGCCAATTTTGACCAAACTCGGTGGAAACGTAGTAGGTCATGAGTGAACGTGATTTGCATAGAATGAATGACCTTGGCTTTGATCTCAAGGTCACAGGTCAAAATCAGGAAAAAAAAAATTGTTATACTAAAATTTCCTTAATATTTGGTCTACAGTGATAAAGGTATTTTCATGTGAAATGTGGAGTTTTTTTAATATTGTTTCAGCAGTTTCAGAACTTTAGTAATTATTCTTCTTGTTGTTGTTGCTGTATTATTATTATTATTATTATTATTATTATTATTATTATTATTATTTTTGTGGGTAGATGGGGGCGATCACCATCCACTCACTCGATGTAGTGCTGCTTTGGGTGTCTGCCCTTTCGTCTCGGCCCTCCTTCCTCTTCTGTCTTTCTTTCCTTCATTCTTTCCCCTTCCTTCTGCCTATGGGTGACTCTACACTGAGTGACAAGCCAAATGGTTTCCTGTACGCCATAAAACCATTTACTCCGTTGAGTGGTAACCTATCTATCTATCTACTGCCTGACGCCATAATCCCGTAAGGGGTGGCCATTTGACTTTGAGTTATTTGTTTTACGGGGAGGGGTACTAACCCTCCACCAACCCACTTGTTGATACGTAGGGAGCACGTATGGTTTGGTTATATGGTTACCACCCAGCGTTGTAAATGGTTTCTTGGCTTACAGGAAACCATTTGGCATGTCACTCAATGTAAAGCCACCTGTAAAGGAAAGAAAAGCAATAAGAAGTGACAGGAAAGATGGGAGAAACAGGAAGAGAGGAGGGCAGGCACAGAAAAGTAATACTAAAGGGTAAGGAAGAAGTAGGCAGCACTACATCAAGTGAGTGGATGATGGTCGCCACCACCTACCACTAGTGGTAACCATATAGCCTAATTACGGCGCCGGGTGGTTTAATGGGTAATTAAGGCCCTCCTATCGGATTGAGCTTGTGTAGGATTATATCCAGAGGGTGGTCACTCGGGGATGATTGAGGCTGGTCACTCTCATCTTAAATGTCAGGACCAACTTGCTTCATCCCGGCCTCTCCGGTCCTCGTGGGGCAACAAGGGATTGGATTATGGATGGATGGATGGATTATAATTATTATTTTATTATTACTATCATTGTTATTATTATCAGTCTTGCTAAGCAGGATGTTACAATGGTCGAGATCGCGCCATATACCGTTGCGAGAGATTCACCCTGAGTGCATGTGCGTGTGTGCGTGTGGGGGGAGGGGGGTCGTCGTCGTCGTCTTGTTATCGTTGCTTACTGTTTATTTATTGTCAAAGTTCTACGCTTTTTTGTATATTGCTCTACATAAAAAATAAATAAAAATAATAAAAATTATAATAATGATGTGTAGATTCTTCCATTGCATTTAGAGAAAACCTGGATACTGCATATCCAGCCCTGCGATATGTATGTCGATTTCGTTGAAATTCATATGCCCACTTTCCTCTTATTTCTGAACTTTTTTTGAGGGGGTGGGTGGGTGGGAGTGGGGGAGTAGGGAGGGGTCTGCTTCCCCCAAAATCGCTGGAGGGTCACATTCCCCAAATATTGGTTGACAGAGGAGGGGCCATTGTACAACATGGACTATAATATCAAAGACATATCTGCCCTCCTTCCCGATTTTTGTATCCTTTATAAGTTTTGGAGTGGGGCTAACACCCCTAAAAATAACGGTGAAAAAATTTATTTAGTGGAAATCATTATCAAGTAACCGACGAACTGACCTGAGAAATTTCGTTGAAATCCACGTGCTGACTTTCCCCTGATTCTGATCACTTTTATTTTTGGGAGGGAGGGCCCACCCACCCAAGAATCAGGGGGGGGGGGGTCACGCTCCCCAAAGACCGTAGACTATCACGGATGAGAGTCGATTGTACAACACACAAGATAACAAAGCCATATCTGCTCGATTGTACAACATATAAGATAACACACAAGATAACAAAGCCATATCTGCTCGATTGTACAACATATAAGATAACACATAAGATAACAAAGCCATATCTGCCCTCATTTCAATATTTTTGAGAATTTTTTATTTGGTGAGGGGGAGTCACCCCCCTAAAACCATTATTAGTACACTGTATATAGTGGAAGACCTTCCCCGTAACCAGATGAACTCAGCTGCTGGATTTCATTCAACTTCATTAAATTAATAGCCTAGCGCGCGCGCACACACACGCACACACACACACACACACACACACACACACACACACACACACACACACACACACACACACACACACACACATTGGCTCAGTGGTAACGCTTTCGCCTGCCATCTGGCAAGATGATAGTTTGCTCTTTGCCCAGGTTGCGATAAGTTTCACTGAAAAAGTGGGTGGCAACTGTCCCCCTTGAGCAAGGGGATGGGTGAGTGCGTGTGTGAAGATCATGGCCTTGTCCTTGGGTCGGACTATATGAGCTCTCAGCTCTCTTATGGGAGGGTAAAAGCTGACGATTACGAGCATAACGTGGTCCTGACCGACCCGGTGAATGACACACACACACACACACACACACACACACACACACACACACACACACACTTTGAATCTCGCGCGAAAGGTCTAGGGCTCGATATCAAAAATTATACTATCCTGCTTCGCAGGATTGATAGGCCTAAGTTAGATTAGGTTAGAATAATTTAGGTTGGTAAGTTATGGAAATTTAGGTTAGATTTGGCTAAATCAATACTGATAACGGCAATTTCGTGTCAAAATTAGTGTTCAAAGATGGATTCCGTCTTTCTTCGGCGCACCACAAAATGGCGTCCTGTCTGTGGCGCCGTTGGGGACTGTAAACAAAGGCTTTTGTTTTACGATTTAAAAATAAAATATAAATAACATTAAAACTTGAAAACGAACTCAGAAATGACTCAAAGAATCCCATGAAGGGCTTCAGTAACGAAAACATTTCAAATGCAAAAAACGGTGGTCCAATATCCCCTTGAAGATTACCTATATGACACTTATTCACTGGTATGCACATTTTACCGTCTTCATATCAACGTAGCATCAAGCATTGAAGAGGAAATTCGGGGCGTAATGTGCGGATTAATTTATAAAAAATGTCTTACATAGTATCCAGAGCTATATACAATTCGAGGCACTGAGTTCAGAGTCCATTTTCATGTTCAGTCATTACATTTAGTATGAGTGTGAATAAGAGCAGCTTAACCGAGGATATTTTACCCGAGACTTCGTGACGCCCTTTCATTTGCGATTTCTTCAGCACATTGACCTCAACATTCTCATATACGTTAGTAATACAAACTGCACTGACAGAGTATAATATAAATAACATAAAGCTAATTTTATAATATGTAAAATAAATCGCTAAGGAAGAGATGCTACGAAGCTTATTTACC